>KV744817.1:118676-189797 GCA_001692735.1 Lepidopterella palustris CBS 459.81 | reverse complement strand
TAATTGAAATCTGGGCTTAGACGTAGCGTTTGATAGTAGAGGGGACGAGCTGCTTCCCAATGTAAACTACCTTGTTAGACCATTGCAAACTTTCTGGAATGATTCCGCACGGAAAATACAAGTCTCGATTAGCTATAGAAGCGATACAGAAGCATACTTTCTGCTATTTAGTCCTTAGTTCTAGAGGCATTATGCTACAGGACCATCAAGATCCAAAGGCATGTTATAGTACATTTGAGCCTCAATTATACATACAATTGAGATATAGCTTTCCTTAAGCTATCTGTGCCCTTAGGACCTTTTCTATAGTACTCCCTAGTAACGATCTCGTCAATATTAATACCTAGCAATACTGCCGGTAGTAGACAGTAGAAATGCAGATACCTATACATAGACTATGACAACTTAAAATATCGTTATACAAACAGTAATCGTCTAATCTTCTAGCGACGAGAAGTAGGCAAGAGACGAAATAGCAATAAAGAAAATCTTAGGATAACCCACACCCATAGCCTTTCTCTGGTGATGAGCTTGAGGTTTCGCGAGCTTTGGATACCAATATCTGCCCAATCCCGTATTTGGTGCGCGGCGTCGACTTCCCTGCGTATTTCCGCTCTGATGCCTTGTATGCCATAGCTCGATGCCCCGAGAATGAAGGCGCTTATAATATTGGGTATGATATGTAGTGCGGCATCTATTCCATGAAAGATTCGGCAATGTGTTCAGAGAAGTACTCCAGAGCCAGAGGCTGACCCGCACTCGGAGAACTTCCATGCATCCAAGGAGGCCGACCCGGTAGTTGAAGAGATAACGTTGGAGAGCCAGGGGTAAGTGGGAACGTCAACCAGATTCTCTTGAAAGATTACAGACCAGATTCGATGTGGAGAATCGTGATCTTTCTCTTGCAGATACAATAAACTGGTATGACTCTTCTGTTACCTCTGAAGCGGAGCCCACTTTCACGGTTGCGCTTGTTTTGGTCGCATCGGTGCCAAGCAAATTGTATCCGCCGTGTTGTTGGCTCGCAGTTGACCAGGATAGTCCAAATAATGGCATATTGGTGAATACAAGACAGATTGAGGTTTTCGTCTGGTTGTGGAGGCGATAGTATCTATACTGTACCCGTCATTTTGTAGGAGCCCTCTTCATATATAGACAATTGAGATTGGAAGGATGAGGCTCTTCACTGCGCATACCTCGCCGACCTTGGTAGGGACCATGGGTGCTGAAAGTCAAGCATTTTCCTGGTGCTTGTGAGGGAGTTGCGAGTTTCGCCCATATTGACTTTCTTCCTGCGAATATCGTAATTCGATTGTGAATATGCGCGACACCGATTAAGACTGAGGCTGGCTCGCCAGAACAACATGACCACAAAATAATTCTGAAAACCCGTAAAGAGATAAAAATCGTGGTAGACACCGTAGCAGAGACAATTCTTGTCTACGTCGAGAAGGATTTCACGACGGATCCAATTCCAACAACATCATATCGATTCTTCCGCCATAACCCCGAAATCAACGCCAGATATGACAGTCCGTGACGTGGGTGTCGTATCAATGTATTCGTGGAGTAACACGGGCATGAGGCGTCATGTGGTACCCGAGCTGTGATTGTGAATGTGCAGCTTCTCCGCAGCCCTATGCATCAATGTTTGTTCCGTCTTCTGCTTTACCTCCTTTTCCATATTCGCAGCCTCCGCGTCCGGATCCAAGTACTCCCCCTCTCTATCCTCGCGTTCTTTTTTCACTTGTTCCTCTAGTAACTCAAGAGTCTCCTCTTCCTGTGCTACCTCCTGGATGTCGATGTCCTCGAATCCGATCTTATGCAAGATACTTCCCACAAGATACTGATATCGCAAGTGGCCTTTAACGAGATCACTCATATCCACATTTTCAATGTCCTTGACGTCCTGGATGGCTTGCAATCCAGCCACGCCAAATTGGATGTTGCTTGTTCGATAAAGAAAGGCCAAGATGTAGTCGTGCTCTGAGTACACGTTGATTAATCGTCCTTCAACTACGCTTCTCATTGTCCTCCAAACAGCAGCATCCGAGGGAACCGGTGTGCCCATCAGGACCACGGATTCGACCAACCCAAATGCTCGGCGCTCCGCAAGACTCACCAAGCACGAATAGATCAGTCGTGCTCCGAGACTGTATCCTATAAGAGTCACAGGCCGCTCTCCTTGTGCTTTGTTGATAAGCGCATCAGCAAGCACCAAACCTGCCTTGTCAGCTCGATTCAAAGCAACGCTAAAAGGGTTGTCTATAATCTTCGAGACTTTGAGAAGTGCAATCGGCCACAATGCATCCATGAGTGATGCGAATATCGTGCGGGCTATAATCTCCTTTTTCGCGACTGACCAGGCGGCACTCTTCACGACGGATTCCAGAGAGGTCCCGAGTTTCGTCAAAGCTTCCACCTCCCACCGAAGCGCAAACACCTCTGATTGCTTTCCAAGGGCCCGCCATGGGACAATTATATCCTCCTTTTGAGTCAACCATCCGCTGATGCCTATCGTGACTCTCAAACGACGGTCCTCAGCCTGAACGTCTTTCACAGGCCTGTGGCGTGTTTTCCCTTGTAGAGGCAGAAAAGCGAAATCCTCGACTTCCTTTGCATATGCATCCATCATCTTCCCTGTCATCGCGCCACCATATGCCCCAAACAGACCCCCAATAATAACACCGCTCTCGGCGAGTCCTCCCAGGAGCGCGGCTGTAGAGGTAGCGCCAATACCAATGCCTCCCATTATTGCCGCAATTCCTCCCGCCACCAAAGGAGCCGCAAGCCCGCCAGTAATGCCGATGACAGCTGCGCCTGCGACACCAGCTAGACCGACTTTCCATCTCCTGGCGACTTTGTTCTCTTCGCTGCGTTTATGCGTCTCCTCGTTTCCGGACATCTTCTTAGCCGCCTCTAGGAGACCTTGTGCTGCCTTCGTTTCAGTTTCGGCTAGTATGTGAAGTGGTAAATCGAGGGAAGACGCGATGCGAAGTAACAGGATTCGAGAGTGAGCGACGTAGTTTTCGAGGCCCAGCAGTAGTAAAAGCATCGCTCGGAGAAGGAGTGTTCGCTTTTCTTTTGATAGGGACGAGAGAGGTGTGGAAGTTGGTGGGTAGAGTTTGACCAGTGCCACGTCTGCATCTTCGATGTTTGTGTTGGATTCTGCGGGGATTTGGTTAGCAATTGCGGCACCTGATCAAGCGGTAGCTCTGCACTGTCGACGATCCGCGAGCTGCAGTATAGACACAATTCCTGACCAGACTCGCTGAACCATGATAGAGTAATACTCACTAATAGGTTCTATTTCCGCTGACAGCTGAGGATCTGGTGTTGCTGCGATAGAAACATTCTCCTCCCGCTTGTCCGGAATCTCATTCAACTTGGTAACCACCGTTGCAACTCTTTCAATCACTGACTCCCGCCAATGTTGGAAGAATTCGAACGCATCCTTCTTCAAGTCCAACATCTTTGGCACAGCTAGTTCTTTCGCTCTCTTCTCACGCATCTTGCGGCTCTTCTCTTCCTCATGTGTCTCTTTCTGAATCTTGCTACCATTGCTATTAAGATCTTTGCTTGTGACTTGAAGTTTTGGAAGCGCCTGATTTCCATTCATAACAGAAGCGTCGAAGATGTCTGCGACTCGCTTCTGCATCACCTCCGTGATATTCGCAATAAGCAGTTTCAGCTGGACTCTCTCTTCAGCTGTCAAGACGGTGCTGAGGTCCAAGTCATCACCATGGGCAGAATTGTCTTTAGAGGTTGAAGTAGACATGGCTGTCGGTTTAGCAAGTGTAAAGGGCTATTCGATAGCCGAAGGTTTGCCTCTGGGAGAGGTAGGACAGTGAAAGACTTGGGCTGAAGTCAATCTGGAGCTCCTTAGTGGAGCATATTTTGCAATGGATTTTGGAGACCTCTTTTCTAGACCTGGAGTGGAGTGAATTGAGGCTTGTGGTACTCCAATGCACTAGCCTAAATAGGAGGTGCGGCTAAGATAGGCGTTTTGGAAGGGTCGTGCATGGTCCTACCTCGTGCACGGATCACTATCACCAAATCAAAGTTAGAATAGGAAGCTATTCGCATCAAATATATCATTAAATTGCTCAAATTTTTTGGTGCTTCAGGCTTTGGAACCTACCAAGTCAAAATAGCTCCATTCCGCAGTCATTAAGGTGTTGTAGCAGGCATTTCTGGCGTCCAGGACACCGAGCAGCTGATTCTACTAATTCAAATTCCTTACTATCTCTGGTGATAACAGCAGCCTCTTTTGTAGCTAATATTGTGATTCTTTGTAGCCTTATAGCTTCTTCAAAGTCGTTCCGTAGTTGCCTTGCAGCTTATGTAGCTATCTTAGCCTTCCGGCCGCAGCATTAGTATTCCGTTGGATCTTATTCTACACGCTGTTTCTCTCGTTTTTCTATCAAGCGCCTCTTCTCTTTCATTTGCAGTTAACGTTAAATCTTCTTGTCGGCTTTAAGCGCTTTATTACGCTTCTTGGCGTCATTTTATTTCTTCCTGGTGTCCTGATATTTCTTCTTGGCGTTCTGTCATTTTCTTCAAGACTCGCAAGCTGGCTTAATTTTCTAAGGACCATTAAATATAGCTGTACCGTCGTTCTGGGCAGCAAGCTAGTAGAAGAGAGCTTTTGTCGCTAGCGCTTCTTCTACTCGTTTTATAAGGCTTGCTAATAGCCTTATATTTGTAAATTAAGAAGAATATTTCTTCCTATTCATCTTTAAATTGTAGTACTTGGTTATTTAGCTTAATTATTAAAAATGTTAATAATAAATCTTCTTTCGCTTTTTCTTAATTCTTGTATAATTTTTAGCTATTAGTACCAACTTAGAAAACGGATTTAACAAAAGTTTTATTCTTTTATAAAAGCTTTATTAGCTGTGAACTTATTTAATATAATCTTTAACTTAAAATAATAAATACTAATGTTTAATTATTTACCGTTAGTATTTCTATATCGTAATTAGAAAATTGTGCGTGCACGATACGTCTCTCTTGCTTTCTGTATGCTGCATAAATATATTATAGCATTTGGTGCCTACAAAATGGGTTCCTTAGGCCTTGTCACGCATCTATCCTATTTTAGAGTTGACTGGCAATTCCTTGTGTCCTCATGCTAGAGACCTTTAGCAACTCTGCTATTTAATGTATATTCGATAGACGGATCTCGCACCAATATAATCTGTGGAGAGAATACCAGTATCGCTCTCGTTGAATGATGTTAATACTAATGATCCAACGAAAGGCCTATCCAGGTCTTTCTTGGCACTTGTCTACGACAAAAATTAGCCACATTTACGGTTGAGCTATATGCTGAGGATGATCATCGGGTATCCCTAACCGCCAAAAATAGAGAAAGCTAATTGGTTGCGCACGGGCCACAGGTTTGTGGCTCGAATTATCGGTGCAAGGGATAGCTAACCTGATCAGTGTTAGGGTATATATATTGTTCTCCACAACATATCCAACGGTTGGTTGGATAATTGCTTACCTTTGGGATTGTTCGGATGGCCGAGTGGTGTAGTGTTTGGATCCTTACAACCAGTGTGTTCGGAGAAATAGTACGTCGCCTTAATAGTGCCCTGCACTCCGAATCGATGTCAGCATAGCCATAGTAGTCGACACTGTGAACGGTCCCTTGGAACCCAGGCTAGAATAGGAAATTTGTTGAGTTGAGGGTTTTTCTCCCGTTCTCCATGACATCAACGTTTGGGCCTATGGATGCTGGGTAGGATTTTCCGAAGACAAGAAGCATTGCTTTCCCATCATCAGATATGAAAACGATGCATGTGGGAATTGCTCAAATATGCCCCGCTCATCGATGAAAGGATCTTTCTAGGGAACGAAATCTTCTGCACCAACACTTGGGATTTTAGCGTAGGGACATGGAATTTGGTTTGCTGGGCTGGAAATGATAATGCTGCTCCAACGTCCTGGCTTGCTGCCTACATAAAATACAGCTTACAAGAGACCAGTGCCAGTTTCTCATTCGTATGATGTCAGAGGGTTATTTGATCGTAGGCAAGGTGGTCTATGCTCAGCAGAAGATCTGAGATCCTTTATAAACACGATTGATTCTGATAACAGCACCCGTAAAGTAATATGTGGGGTGATACGCAGGACTGTTCTCAGAAGAGACTGGAAACTATATCAGGGTATACTAGGAAAAGATTACGGTTCGACAAAGCAAGGGAGCTATCTGTTAGACTGTTGATCTTGAATCAATAGCGGGAAAAAACTTGGCCTTCCAGATTGACATACCACATCGTATTGTCTGTTTATCTTCGTTTCTCGTGGAGTCCCGCTGAAAACGGGACAAAGCGCAGCCATGCTGAGACGGAGAACCAAGCTGCGGCTCGAAGTGGACGAAGCTGTGTTTTTCACGTGTCTTTTTGATATGCCTGGACCAATTGATCGAGCGAAAGGCCTCACTTTTTCGCTGCAGCAAACAGCGCCTTCGAAGCTCCGCCCTACTGACAGTCGTATTCAGCCATTCGTGATAGAACTCTAGCCAGTATTGCGCGTTGAGAACTCTAATACTTAATCAATAAAGCAGACAGAGTAAATGTCCTATGGCCGCTCCCCTACACCCCCTACCTGGCTGCGCTCGAGGTGTTCCACGACTTCATGGACTGTATTTGGCAGGCGTGATCGGCCTCTTCCACGATCGACCCCGCAGATCGAGGCTGGCTCTGGCTGTCAGCCCACCCCGCCCCCACAATAGCAGGTCAGAGCTTCCCCGTTTGCACGGCCAATGACGTATCACACGGCGATATCCCCGGAGCTGGGCCCACGGTTGTCTCTTTGAAATCACGGTTCTCGGAGCAAACACAGGGTAATGTTGTAACTTCCTCGCCGATCCTGACTCGATTTTCGATATAACCGGCCCGGGCTTGTATTAGTCTTTTCCGTCCCGTCCTACGTATGCCCCTCCATTCTGAAACAGTCTTGGCTCATGTGAAACCCAATAAACACTGGGCACCTTGCTATATAATGCCCGCGTTAAGTCTCTCATGAACCCCATAATCAATTTAACACCAAACATGTCGCCGTCCAAAGATTCCACTCTCGACTTCGGCGTCTTCTATAACATTGTCGATGGAAAGAAGCGCACTGGAATAGACGTGCATCATGGCGTCAATCCCGTAACCGGCGATGAATTATGGGATTGTCCCATCGGAACTCAGCAGGATGTTGATGATGCTGTCACGGCTGCCAAAAAGGCATTTCCGGCATGGTCTGCAACGCCATTAGAAAAGAGGAAAGAGATGCTTCGGAAATTCTCCGATCTCTTTTCAGCCCATTCTGAAGAGTTCACAACGCTCCTTTGTAAAGAGTCTGGTAAACCGGTATGCCAACCACAGAATTGTTTTGACCGAATCAGCTCGAACTTAGATTTGCCGTCGTTTGGCTAATAACCGACCCAGAGGAAGTTTGCTGGTATCGAGGTTGCAGGTGTCAATGATTTTATAGGCTGGCATTGTTAGTCAATTTTTTTCGCGCCAAATCCACCGCGGTTCTTGCTGAGAAGTTTCTAGGCAGCCTCAATATTCCAGAGGAGCGGCTCGAGGACGATGAGAAAGTTGTGACTACAGTATATCAGCCACTTGGCGTGGTTGGAGCCATCTGCCCATGGAACTGTGAGTTGTTATTCCTTACGAAGTGTCACGTTGGACTCTAACAAGCTGTAGTTCCGCTGATTTTAGGTGAGTCCGCTTGTGTGGATATTTGGAGTCCCGCTAATAATTAGAAGCCATCGGAAAAATAGCCCCCGCTTTGCTAACCGGTAATTGTGTCATCGTCAAGCCGTCGTAAGTTGAATTGCACGTCTCATCAGGGTTGAAACTTATAGCACTAGTCCTTTCACTCCATACACTGGCCTGAAATTGGTCGAGCTCGCTCAGGAAATTTTTCCTCCAGGCGTGGTCCAAGTCGTAGGTGGTAGTAATGATCTCGGTGCGATGCTCACAATCCACCCGGGCATCGCTAAGATCTCGTTCACCGGCTCCATTGCTACCGGAAAGAAAGTGATGGAGTCGGGTGCGAAAACTTTGAAGAGAGTTACTCTAGAACTGTACGCCCTGCATGCCCGTGAGCTTGTATGATCTACTGACCGTGATCTTTTCCTAGTGGAGGCAATGATGCTAGTATCATACTTCCAGATGTAAGTCCCTTGCAACGGAAGTTAAGTTTCTCCTGCAACCAAAAAGCTGACACCGCCACTAGGTGGATATTGAGAAGGTAGCACCTGAAGTTGTTATGGGCGCTTTTCAAAACTCTGGACAGGTATCAATGCTGGAACATGGAGAAGCTAGGTATGACGTATGAATCTGACTGTCCTATAGGTTTGCGTGGCCACAAAACGTATTTATATCCATCAAGACATCTACAAGCCGTTTCTTGAGGCAATGGTCAAATTTACCAAAAGCATCAAGGTCGGGTCAAGTGATGAGGAGGGTGTCTTACTCGGACCAATCCAGAATCAGATGCAATACGAAAAAGTAAAAGGCTTCTTCGCCGACAGTAAGGCCAAAGGCTACAAATTCGCCGCCGGAAGCCCCGACATCACTGCTTCAAAGGGTTACTTTATCCAGCCAGCCATCATTGATAACCCACCGAACGACTCGAGGATCGTTGCCGAAGAACCTTTTGGTATGTCAATACTCTGAGATCGAAGACAACTATAACAAGGGGGGACACTGACAGGAAAAACAGGTCCAATTGTCCCAACCCAGCCGTGGTCAGACGAAGAGGAAGTCATCGCACGTGCCAACAATACAAACACGGGACTAGGCGCCTGTGTATGGGGTAAGGATGTAGCACACGCCGAAAAAATTGCTATGCGATTAGACGCTGGTAGTGTCTTCGTTAACAGTTGGGAGAAGCCCACACCACAAGCTGCCTTTGGTGGACACAAGGAGTCCGGGATCGGCACCGAATGGGGGACCCGAGGTCTCATCAGTTTTTGCAACGCTAAGGCTATACATGTGTATAAGTGATTCCTATCACTAAAGGGACAGGTAGCGATTTAGAACTTTGGCTAAATTGTCAATAATATTGCCACATTAGATCGCAAATGGGCGGGTTTGTGAATATGTACTCTATGAGACGTATTTCACCACGAATTCCAGCTATGCGGGTGCATATCTTCCAAGTGAAAAACTCAGGTTTCAATTATAAGAGTGGAATACTTGTCGCTAGAGGACGTTTTCGGACAGAAACCATAGAGTTTGCGCGAATTCTGCAAAGAGGTGACCAGCGAGTTGCCGTGACAGGAAAACGATGTTCATAGGTATTGGCATGCAGTTTGGAGTCAACTGAGATCGCATATGAGCAGTGCATTTGCGTCCATTGGACATGCCTCTCTGCTAATGAGTTAGGGTGTGAGTGTAGGCGGTGAAAAAATTCTCTTGAGTGCCCTTTTAGCGCGTTGAAGACTAATAATAGAAACCCTCAGTATCGGAATCGGCAAGGCGATAACGATGAGATGAAATAGTGGGTGGGAAATAAAGAGACCCTTTTAGCATGGATACCTTTGAACAGGACCTTGGGAGTCCTCGGATGGACGCAAGAAACCCAGCAAAAGCTGCATTTGACATGACCTTGTACGTATTTCATTTGCATCAGTGCAAGAGTAGCAGGGCTCTTTGGAATCTTACTGCAATTGCCACCACTTCAATTCACGCCTACAACCGAGGTCAGGGTCTCCCTATTTCAGGGAGTCAAAGCAATGTTCCGATTCGTTTTCATGCTCTCTAGGCAAATTTGTCGTGCTTCCCCTTAACCTTCACATCCAACAAAACTTCGTGATAATTACCCTCTCTTCTAGCCTTTTTCAGCTTTTTCACCTCATCATTATCGAGCCGACGTCCGACACTGTCTTCCAATTCTTTTCGGCTAATCTTCTCGCGAGCCTTCTCCTCCTTTGCAATTTTCAGTTTAGGCTTGTATCGGGCTTGCATGCGTATGCGGAAGGTAGTATTGAATGAAATTTCTTCTGCGTCTCCACGGACAGCGGGGCCCGAGGAACCAGAATCGTCGACTGTAAGGAACTTTTCGCGTTGATTTTGTATACTGAATGTACCGGCATTATCAGGGATGGGGATACAAAGAAAGGACTCTTCTGGTGAAATTGCCGCAGGGGTGGCAGAAAGGATGCCATATTTGTCACAGCTCAAATATCTAAGAGAGCAGCATTAGCACAGGGCCTTGGATGAAATGGAAAAGAGCTATGACTCCCGCCTACCGTCCGTGATGGCCTTTGAAGCTGAAGCTCTCGGTTCCCGCTACACGATTAGCTACCCACACTTGCCTCACATCGTGTGGTTCAGCCGTTGTCGGGTCACTATCAACAAGGTTTTCTATTACACTCGTGAAGACCTTCCCGTTTGCATCACATGCCATACATGTAGCAGGTTCAGTGGGAAGTACAAATATGATAGGTCCGGCAATATCGTTAGGCGCCTCCGCTGTCACCCAAGAATCGTCGTCGTTGGTTGGGGCTGTTGAAGATGTTGCTGCAAGATCTTTGGAGTGTGCCTCGGCGTCTGGAGGATCAGCGACCCTTTTCCGCTTCTTGGACTTTTTGTCACCCTTGAATGTGAGAGCCTTGACCATTGTTGTTCCTGGCGGCTGGATAGCTTTGTTATGGTGGTGCGCTTGAGGGGCTCTGGAGCTATCCAAAGCTGTAGGTAGAGAAGTGGAGGGCTTGGCGTTGAATGTTTCTTGTGGTTGACGGAACGGGAGACGCCGGCCGCCGAGTGCGTGCTTTAGGCAGGTGAATGTCGTTGAAACCTTAAAAGTATATAATTGCCGCCATGCAGCATACAGATACCGTGTTGATAACTAACTCGGCATTGCAAACATCGCGATGGAGGACACCGCTGTTACCGTGAGTTTGGACGATCTGCGTCAGGGTGAGTTTTATATGACGACAAATCTTTTCGGCGTAACTAACCAATCTCGAGGTAATATAGAATTTTCGACCCTCGAACAGGCATTCGGTCCTTCATCTCTCGGAATCATATTAGTGAAAGACCTTCCTCCTGGGTTTGCCGAACTAAGGCACAAGCTTCTCTCTTACTCATCCTCCCTCGCCAGCCTTCCTAAAGACGAACTAGGTGCGTCCCTTTGTATATCTGTTCTTTCTAGATGCCTAGTTATTTCATATGCAAACCCGACAAGCGTTTTGGATCTCATACTCTCGAAATCCTCTCAATGTTCTTCTTTGAATTCTAACCCTTACTAATCGCTCTGCCAGCGAAACTGGAGTCACCTGCTTCAAAATGGCTTGTCGGCTGGTCATGCGGCAAGGAAACCCTAAAAAATGGCCGTTACGATACTCTGAAGGGATCGTACTACGTGAACTGTGCTCCGCCTTTTGAGGACGCAGCACTTCAAAAGTCACTCTCGGAGAAGTACCCTTCGTTTTCGGAATACACTGCCCCCAACGTGTGGCCGGCTGAAGATTTACTTCCGGGTTTTGAGAGGTCGTTCCGCGAACTGTGCAAAATTATCATGGATACAGCCGTGCTTGTCGCACGAGCATGCGATAAGTACGCCAGTGAATATATCAGCGATTACAAAGAGCACTACTTGGAGCACGTCGTGAAGAGTAGTGTGTCAACGAAGGCACGGCTACTTCACTACTTCCCATCCTCAGAGTCGAGTGGACATCCTGAAACTCAGACCAACTTTGATGAAGATGATTGGTGTGCGACCCACGTAGACCACGGCTGTCTAACGGGCCTTACGTCTGCCATGTTTGTAGATGAGGCAGCAAATCCTCCAAAATATTCAGATGAGATTTATACTCTGCCAGAGTTAGGTTCCTCCCCTGACTCCAAGGCTGGCCTCTACATTCACTCCAGGTCTGGGGCGGTGACAAAAGTTAGTATACCACGCGATCATCTGGCGTTTCAAACAGGGGAGGCTCTCGAAGTTATCACGGAGGGGAAATTTAAGGCAGTCCCCCACTTTGTGCGTGGATCGGCGCCAGGAGTAGGTGGCAAGGTCGCCAGGAACACGCTCGCCATCTTTACGCAGCCCAACTTGTGGGAGATGGTGGATAAGAAGAGAGATTTTGCAGCCTTTGCCAGGGAAATTGTCCTAAAAAACCATTAAAGTATGCGGGAATTACTTTGGTGGTAATAACCATTATCCATCTAGCGGCAATTATAAAGTACAAAGACTTATTTAAATTTAAACCAAAAAACTTAGTGGCGAAACCCACCAAATAGGTACAAGCTAGGACGAACTGACCCGCAGAATGGATACAGGACAGAGAGTCATTACGGCACAGCTTAGAGCCAGGGGCAGAGCTATAAGACGAATCGGTATCTTAGACTATCAAGAAGGAATAGTGTTGTCCTGGAAGAAGGGAAGATCACGTGACGAATATTTATAGTTAAGAAGCTAACTCCGCAAGTGGCCACAGGTTTCTTCAGAGTTCGGACTTGCATTTAAACACGGACAGAACACTTGTGGCTAACTCGAAGCCCAATCATAGGCTATACCTATTATGGTGGTTACATAAGTTTCTTGATATGAGCGTGTGCGGTGGGATATTAAACTCTAAGGGTAAGCTAATAAAAAAATAATTAGCGATACAATCTGCTTTCGTGCTAACTTTTAAAGTATACGAGACGCGAGAGAGCCAAGGAAGATAAGGGGAATACATATATTGTATTTGTACTCAAATAAGAAAGTTAGATGATGAATGAATGCTCTACATACCTTTCCAACCACAGGCCCAACACCCACATTCGCAACCCCCTCGACGGCGATCCCCTCGCCCAACTCCGCAGTCTCTACAATCGCTCCGTCCTCTAAGTACGGCAACATCGGCTCCTGAATACTTTTGGCTGCTTCGTTTACAGCTCTGTGGGTGGCACCGCGACAATCGCTTTCTTGAAAACCACCACGCCTTCTTCCAACACCATCGGCACGTGCACGCTACCGGTCCGCAAGTGAGGATGCAAAACAGCCAACGCACCGACGGTGATGGCTAGGAACCGTACGCTAGGCCGAGACTCTAACATCTTTTAACCTTAAGATTCTCTGCCGGAAAAGGTTGAAGAACGGAGCGGTTGATGCTTTTGGTCGTTAAGCAAGCTATATAGAAGAACTTAAGCAAACCCGGACATCGCATTATCCAAAGAATCTTGGACCGCCGCCCGCCATGTCAAGGATCGCTTCCAGTGAATACCAAGCCACGGAGGCATTATCGGGAACGAGGTCTCGAATCACTGACCAAAGCAACTGTCAGCCAACACGCAACTCACGGGTTCCAGGGAACATCGCAGATAAAGAGCACGCGCAAGCTTTAGTAGAATCTGCGGTCTGGATACAGCGCTGGACTGTTTGCTTAGTCTCTCAGCCTCCCGTAATGCAGCGATTGAATCGTCGATGTGCTCCAAGTTGCCGTCCCATTCGCAGTGGATACAAAGACCATTGGCCCAGTTCAGCAGCCATGTTGACAATCTAAGATCACCATCTACCCTGTTGTCGACAGCCTGTTTGGCGAGTTCAATAGCTTCCTCAAGGTTTCTAATGTCGCCCTCCCACTCGAACATTGAAAGACATATCCTTGAGAGATCGTTAAGAATGGCCACTTCACCGGTACCAAATGCAGTCAGCGAGGCTTCAGCTTGGCGAATCACTTGCTGGTGGACCACCCACTCCGTATCTGGCGCAGAAAGAATTGGCCTGGTTGACTAGTATGACCGACTGGAGATCTCAATCCCTCATTGAAGATTTCATGGCCTCTCCGTAAGACTCAATGGCATTATCAAGGTCCTTCCGATCACCGAATCTCTCGAACCTGTTATTCAATCTGTTTGCCTGCAGAGCCTACCTGCGCGCCGTTTCCGGACCATCTGAAGAGGATATCTGAGCTGCTTGCCGTCCAGCCGTCATAGCGTTGGTGCTTTTAGACCTCGCTTCTCCCACATCTTCACCGCTCCCAGTTATCTCTTGCTTGAAGCAAAGTTCCGCTAGTTGATCATGTGTGCCGGCTCGTGTTGCAAATACTCATGGATCTTCGCGAGCTGCGTAGGTGAGAGTAAGTGAAACTTCAAGCCGTTGTATAGCTACCTCTAGTTTATTAGTGGTCTCTAAGCTTTATTCGTCAACGTCTATGGTACCCGTTAGAACATGGCCGACAGTAGAAATAACTTACGGTCGCAAGGAGAACTCACATAACCAGCTGTCGACATGTGTGTTTTTGGTAAGTTTTTAAATGAAGAGATACTACTTTGTGCTCACCGGATACTTATTTTCAAGACCTTGACCTTGAGCGCCTGAGACGCCAGCAGTGAACATGATCTGATGATCAGGTTATGTATAAACCCCCCTCCGATAGCTCCTGATCGAAAACTTGAGTCACGCGCGATGCATGGTCCGTAATACTGATATCGTGAGGAAGCCCGGCTTCCCTAGCAACGCTACCAATCCAGAAGCAAGGGCTTTTCAATGATTATTTTTCTTCATATGTTGAAAACAAGCCAAAAGCTGTTTGCTGCCCACAGTCAACTGGAGGAAAAGGAACAGCCGTATTTCCCTACCTAATCCAGGGTAATTGGCAAGTTGCATTACAAGTGTCGAACTGCCGAGGGCTTCTAGTAAACGGAATACTATTTGACCGGAGGCATCCCCGGATCCCCAAGTTGTCCCTTGTTATAGGAGTGGTGGCTGACAAGGGGGACTCCCGAAATACGAGCTAACACCGAACCAACCAACTCTCACTCAGGCAAAATTTCGATTGCAGATTTCCTCCTCAATCCAATGCAGCCAACGATGAAAGCAGTAACGATACTGAGCATTGCATACCTCCAATGATCAACGCTCACCAGCAACCGTGTGGCCCAATGCATTGAGAAGACTGTGGACCAAGACTCGTAGAATTAGTCCCTTCGACGCCCTTTGCCGACGGCTGCATTATCTGAGTTGCTTCGCTCCGCCCCGGCCTGGAGGGGCTGCCTTTATAAATTTGACGTACAAGGTGAGCTCAAGAATACTGACTTATACCACGACTATTGCACGACCATGTCGATCGCGCTGATGCCATTACTCTCAAACGCGTGAAGACGAAGTGTCCAGCATTATGATTCTTGGTGGAAGGTGAGATATGAATGAAATCTAACAACTGGGCGTTGTCGTGGCATAGTCAGGGAAGGAGAGCGGCCTAAAACCTACATCCCGGACTATCACTCTGCATGACGCAGCATCTTCTATCTCAACCTTCGCAGCACCATTGAGGATCCAGTATCAGCGCAAGGATACATGCATCAAGGATCTTCAAAGACGGAAGAAAAAATTCCAATTTTCAAATCGTCTGCGCTTGTGCCCAAAAGGGTCTAGAAATTTCGCAATCCATGACAGCGCCGATACATGATGGAGTGGCCTGAGAGCCAGCCGATAACGCGGAGCAGGAGCTCCCTCCGTGTATAAAGGAGCGTGACTCGAAGACTCGAAGAAACCAAGATGGATTCAGGTTTACTCAGCAATCCATTTACTGGCTAGCTATTCGTCCATCCAGCAATGGCAGTGTACTGGACAAGACTCCGCGTGGCTGAAAGTTTATCCGGAGCATTACCGTTTTGCAGTTCGTCCTTACTATGCAATCCTTGCCGTTTTCAGCATAGTGATAAGAGCTAAAACCCTTCTTTCAGCATCGTCAAACTATAATCCGACCGACTCCTTGGCACTTCGGGACTCATTCGATACAGCATACCTTGCTGATGCCTATTCTGCTCAACCTGGCGATCACTTGGACGACTGGACATTCGACGGCCGGGAGCGTCCTATATCAACCGTCGAGGTTCCAGCGCCTCCAGTGAACACGCCGACCGTATTCAATCAGAATAACTTTTTTAGCTCTACGGCACCAGAGTCTCTAATACGACCTTTGTTCCAAGGCCCGGAAACCCATAACCTATGGCAGACTGCTACAGCAGATGCATACTCACATGCACCCTCGTTCGCGCCTATGCTGTCCTTCGCTTCCAATCCTTCCAACTCCGCGGTGACTATTGTCTCTCCTACCCCCTCTCTCCTCGGTGACTGCCCCGTGTCGTACCAATTCAGTCCCGAGCAACGAACGCCACCCCCCGAACAACGAACGCCATCCCCCGAAGCGAACGATGTACTCTCTAACCGGCTGCGTGTTAAGCACGCTTCTATTACTGAGGCTGCAGAGATAAATCCGGAACCTAAGCGAATCCTGCGGAAGCGCGGGCGACCGCGCTTGCAGCGTAATGACTTCAATGCAAGTTGCAGCTCGACGAACCCTCCCTCTCCCCACTCTTCAAGCAAAGTTGGGGTTAGTCGGCGTCTGCCACACAATCAAGTGGAGCGAAAGTATCGCGAAGGCCTCAATTCCGAGCTCGAGCGACTACGGCGGGCGATTCCAACTCTCCCCCAGCACGACTCAACCGAAGAAACAGGCCGACCGAAGCCGACTAAGGTTATGGTTCTTGCAGGCGCGATTGACTACATTAAGAGTATGGAGGATGAGTTAGACTCCTTAAGTAACGAGAATGAACGGCTGCACGGTCTTCGTCCAGGACGCCGTAGAGGAGGAGCAGGCACGAAGTTACGAAATTACGGCTGAAACAAAGGCAAATCTTAACTTGCGCTCTACTAAAGTTTACGTCCAAGTAATACGCATGTATAAAAAGTTTTAATCACGGTTTTATTTTAAAGCTTTATCTTAGTATATATTCTATTATATTTAAGGTATAATTTTGTAACGAACTGGTTCGATTCCTTATAATCTAGAGTCTGTCGGCTTAAAGGCTAACTTTAGAACGAATTTTTCTAAGCTATTATTATAACTAAGTTCTAAGAAAGTGTTTCTCAAAGGTATAGGCTATTTACTTTAAGTAAGGTTAGTTATAAGATATAAGATAGGCTTAGCTTATAATAATATAAGATTAGTAATAATTAAGCTAGACTATATAATTTAAGTAACTACCTAATTATAAAGTAGTATTAAACTAAGCTTACTAAAAATAATGGTTAAAACAAAGCCGTCGCAAAGGCGGTCTATACATGCACGTAACTGACATCTGTATGCTCACCAGAACCCGAACCCGAATCTTCTTCGTTCCGGAGTTTCAACACGTTTTAAGATCTCTGAAGTCTCTAGTGCTTCTGACAGTTTACTATAAAGTTTACTATAAAGTGTACTATAAAATTATTAAATGTAGTACCTAGTAACTAGCAATATGGACGCCTACGTATTATATATATAGTTACGTGCACGCTTATATATATACACGACCCATCTGGCGACCCGACTCATTTGGAGACCGACCCAATTTGACCCGACCCACTTGGGAACCCGACCCGACCCGACCCGACCCGTTGTGACTAATAGTACTGTACCTTAACAGACCCTAGTTGCATATGGATATAAGCCAGTTATTATTAACAGAATAAACAGGACGTGTGTAGCGTGCGCTGACGCTAGAAGAAGGGCTACTGTATTAAGGCCTGGTGAAAGAAATCCTCTGCACGAACTCTTAAGCAAATGCGCTTATGCGTAAAAAGCGACGAACTAGGGCGCCAGAAGCGTATTCTACGGATTAATTTCGGCTGTCGCATCAAGTAACTTCTGGTTGATAATAGGTAGTATCATATTCAAAGAGGCAAAAAGAACGGCTTCGGCGATACATATCCCTTGCACCGATAGTATTGCGGGCAGAATTGACTTCCCCAACACTACATACAAAATAGGTATTATAATTAATCCTTCGAGCTTATACGCTTAATATGTTCCTTCCAACGGCGCCTAAATTAACAGACCTATTATCAACCTATTATCAACGTTTAAACTTTGCAAAAGCTTTTAACTGAATCTAGACTAGTTTTGAGGTCGATATAAAACTAGGTTCCAAAATTCTCAAATTAGCCCGCGGTACCTGGCAAGATGAAGTGTCCATGGCTTCCATGCAAGCTTGGCATAGTTGATCAGCAATCGCGCCATTCCCCGTGATTGAATATTGAGAGCAGTTTAAAGGCAGGCTCACCCTCTTGGGGGAACTGGCACTTCTACTGGTTTTCTTACACCAAAGACAATCTCCCTAGAAATTGAAGCATGATGATGCCTCATCGTTCTTTGGTTGATGACTTATGGCTGTAAATATCTTCTCTTCTTTGGGCCATTGCTCACTCTCTCTCTTGGATGATCTACCACTCTCGATTTTGGAAAATAATAGCTCTCAGCTTTACGCAGAATTTTCGCCCCTCTAATTACTGACTAACACCAACCCGATGAGAGGTCTGATTGTTTACTATCGTCTTGGGTTCTGCAGAAAATAACACGGAACAGAATCCTTGAGGTCGGCGACTTGGTCGGCGAGGTTCTTCCAAGTCTAGCTGCTGGCTGACCCTGGAGGACCCTGGCTGACCCTGGCTGGCTCAAGAACCCATAAACCTGAGCAATTACCTTCATAGGTGAGTCGTACTCTCTAACTACATCGGGGAGCGATTGCGCTGCTGGTCAGGGAGTTTGCTTGTTCTTCCGTCGAACGAATTTCCCGCCAAATAGGCTCGTCAGTTGCTCAAGAGCCCGTACTACACAACAGTGCTCGCAAACAGTCATCGGGTGCCTCAAGGGGCCTTGCAAAAAGAACACAGAGCTTGATAAACCATTAAAAGAAACTAAGCAGCATGGTATCTAATTGTATATGGTACAGACATCACCCCCGTCTAAATTGTCTCCCTAAAGAGCCATGCGCTTGTCTCGGGCCGATACCCTGGAAGGCGACAACAACGGTGGCATACAGCTTCGAATCTAGTCCGCCAAAAATTGAATCAGAGAGGACAGCAATTGGCCTGATCAAACTCAAGGCTAAGGCGAGCACGTCGGCATCTTCTACCGGATAGGATTCTCAAGGTCTGCGGTGCAGTATGGTAGATCTGTCGTACTAAGCGCAAGGAGCTCGAAACTCCGTATTATATCCGGCTGCATCCATGACCTTGTGCTGAATACTTGCTCACGACAACCCCCGCAGCCCCGCTTGTGGCCAACATGACCCTGAGAGTCTAACTTCGGGTTGGAACGGAGTCGAGCTGTCGATGCTAGGATGAATATAAAAAGGCAACCTCCTGCTACTCTCTCCAAACAGATTGACAGTGTGCTCCTGTTCCGTTATTGCACTCCTATCCTGTTGTCTTCAATTGTTGAAGCGCTCGGTACCTTGCACGATGCATCCACGAAAAGCAGTTGTCTCTCTCTTTGCCTTGTCGTCCTTCCTATTACCTGCAGTTGCAACACAGCCGCAGCAGTTTGGTCTAGTAGGGCCAGCCAATGTTATGCTCTTCTTGAACGGATTCCACTTTATTTCAGGCCAGCCGACCCACTACCTGCAAGCAAATCATCACTGCGCAATCATGTCATCTGAGTAAGTGAAAAGCCAAAAATGGCCCAATTCGCCGCTAATATTCAATACGCAGCTTTATACAGTGCGCCATTTACGTTCCCGAATCCAATCCAGCCAGTAAGTGTCCAGCATGGTCAAGGAAGCGCAGTGTGTATATGCTGATCGAATATTTTCAGGACTCGCGTAGGTTTTGCTCGAAGTAGATGGACGTAGAATGAAGGAGCTAACGGTGATTTTGCTATTCACAGTGGAATCGAGTATATAGTAACTGGAGATGCATTCTCTAAATTCCCTATGGAAGAACGCGCGCTTTGGCACTCTCATCAATACGAAGTAACATCCGGATATCTCATTGAGCCGGGGATGCCAGATGGAGTGGACGATGCGGTCATGAAGATTCTGGTGAACTCGTATGGGAAGACTGTTCATACGTGGCGGTATGACGAGAAAAACAACAGTCTCCCTCTGGGGATCCCTGAACTAGTCAGCGGGTACACTGGCAGCGGTCAGCTTCCTGAAGACTTTGTGGCCAGTAGAGATGCATTTTTTAATGTCAACACAACTTTGATCAGAGAGGAAAGACAAAAGGTCATCAAGGCACCACCAGTCCAAGATGGCGCAGACTCGTGGAAATACGGCTACGTATTGACTTTGGAGCTAAAGAATACGTCAACAACGACAAATTTTACGAGTGGTAAATAAGAGGTCGACGACAGGTCGAAAAGGATGGCTAAAGAGCAGGACGGATTGTTGGCGTATCCTGATGGTGGTTGTTGCACAGCACTCTCAACTCTAGAAATATGTACTTTAATCCTGAAGATGAAGATATGTAGGGTGAAAAAATAAAGCTTGTGAAGAGTGCACACTAGCTAACTAAAGCTGTCGAACTCTGTAGGAAGGTCTTGACCGTCTTGATTGTTGTAAAGTATATACCAGGGGCACGTGATATGATGACAAAGAAGGAATCCACCAATCAGCTCAGTTCGACAAAAGCTGGCATGAAAATCTCAGCAAAAGAGTGAATGGGTATCATACATTTGTATGGGGATACACCCAGGTCACTGGGACATCTAGCGCAGTGAAGACAGGAGGTTTGGTGGAGAATCCCCATAAAGAACAACTCGGGCTAAGTAATACCTATTCGCTGCAAATGTACTGGTTGAGGTCAAAGGTCACAGGATTTGGCCTTGCAGTTCGTGATCGCCGAGCCAGGCCCTAGCTACCCCTGCCCGATGTCCGGGCGCTTTCACATGATGGCCAAGGCTCGCATCCGAGGTGGACTTTCACAAGTACCTAACTACCTACAGTCTCACCCACTGACTTCACATCTCCATTCCCTCTTCTTCTACTGTCCAAATGCGACACCATCCAACTGTTCTTACCCCTTCGACCCTGGACTATGTCTGACCATGGCCGCTCAATCCACTTTACGCAATTCCCACGATCCTTTTCTTGCCCTCTATGCACATTACGTCTCCATGCTGCGGTCCCGAGTGCGGGGCGTTTCCAGACTCACTAAGCTGATCTCAACTCTCGCATTGCTCTTGTCAATCGTTGGCACCGGATATGGGACCACAAAGTGGTGGCGGCGACGGCGGGCGGAGAAGGAAACGGGTCGGCGCCTTCTGCGACGCAATTCAGGTCTAAGAGGCAAGGACGGCTCCCGAACCATCTACGTGCCCTACCGCGAGGCCACATCCAAAGTTACAATCCACCCAACGAAACCCACAACCTTTGATGCGCACCGTCGTCTGTTCCTGCAACCTCAACGTGTCGCTGGCGTCACCGATGGGGCCACTCCTCAAGTACCGCCTCCTCAGACGAAACCTGGCCTTAACCTTGCCTTCCTCCATCAATTCCTCAGCCTTCTCAATATCATGATACCGAGATGGAGTAGTAAGGAGACAGGTCTCCTTTTGAGCCATGGCGTCTTCCTAATGCTGCGGACATATCTGTCACTGGTTGTTGCCCGGCTTGACGGAGAGATAGTGCGGGATTTGGTCGCGGGAAATGGCAAAGCATTCCTTTGGGGCATCGTCAAGTGGTGTGGTATTGGTAGCTTTGCATCCTACACGAATGCCATGATCAAATTCTTGCAGTCCAAGGTTTCAATCGCGTTCCGGACAAGGCTTACACGATACATTCACGATTTGTACCTGAATGACCACCTGAACTATTACAAGCTCTCCAATCTGGATGGAGGCGTTGGCCAGGGTGCAGACCAATTTATCACCCAAGATCTCACCCTCTTCTGTGCATCTGCAGCTTCATTGTACTCTTCCCTGGGAAAGCCATTTGTGGACCTATGCGTCTTTAGTTACCAGCTTTTTCGATCTCTGGGACCACTCGCCCTAAGTGGGCTCATGGCCAACTATTTCCTGACCGCAACGATCCTTCGAAAACTTTCTCCGCCTTTTGGAAAGCTAAAGGCGGTGGAGGGTCGCCGGGAGGGCGACTTCCGAGCTTTACATTCGCGTCTTATAGCCAATGCGGAAGAGGTAGCCTTTTATGGCGGAGACCAGATGGAAAGACACTTCTTGGATAAAGGCTTTAGAGAGCTCAAGCACTGGATGGAGGGTATCTACAGTTTGAAGATCCGCTACAACATGCTAGAGGATTTTGTCTTGAAGTATTCGTGGTCTGCCTTTGGTTATCTTATTACCTCGCTTCCGATATTTTTACCTGCTTGGGGCGGTCTAGGTGGCGCTCCGGAGTTATTGGAGAGTGGAGAAAGACAACCACGGGAAAGAAACAGGATGAAGGACTTCATTACCAACAAACGCCTCATGCTTTCGCTTGCAGATGCCGGAGGACGCATGATGTATTCGATCAAGGACCTCTCTGAATTGGCTGGCTATACATCCCGAGTATACACCCTCATCAGCACACTTCATCGTGTTCATGCAGATGCATACTTTCCTCCCCCAGGAACTCGTCCTGAGCTTTACTCTCTTTCAGATGTTCAAGGCACTATACACAAAGGCTTCGATGGAGTCAGGCTCGAACACGTCCCTGTGGTTGCGCCGGGCTTGTACCCTATGGGCGGTGACGAACTTATCGAGTCCCTATCTTTCATCGTACACTCCGGTGAACATCTTCTCATCACTGGTCCCAATGGGATCGGAAAGAGTGCAGTTGCGCGCATTGTGGCAGGACTATGGCCAACGTACAGGGGCCTAGTAAGCAGGCCGCGTTGTGTGGGCACCGATGGCATCATGTTCCTGCCGCAGAGACCTTACCTCAGCACAGGGACCTTGCGTGACCAAGTTATCTATCCCCACACCGAGATTGACATGAAAGATGCTGGTAGGCGCGACTTTGAGCTTAGCAAAGTGCTTGAGGAAGCTCGCTTGGGCTATCTTCCCGATCGAGAGGGCGGGTGGGACACAAGGAAAGACTGGAAAGACGTGCTTAGTGGGGGTGAGAAGCAGAGGATGGGTATAGCAAGATTGCTGTATCATGAACCACGCTACGCCTTCGTGGACGAGGGCACCAGCGCTGTGAGCAGTGATGTGGAAGGATTGCTTTATGAACGAGCCAAGGCCAAGGGGATAAGTAAGTTTGCGGTGCGCACTCTGCCTCAACGGACAACCTAGACTAACTCATGAATTGCCAGCACTCATCACAATATCGACCCGGGCATCTCTGAAACGTTATCACACCTACACATTAAATCTAGGCTTGGGGGAAGTGGGCGAGGAATGGGATTTCCAGCGCATCGGCACTGAAAGCGAAAAGTCATCCGTCGAGAAAGAGTTGCACGAGCTCCGCGAACGCCTGGCAAAGGTGGAAATTTGGAAGCAAAGAAGACAAGAGATTGAGGATGAGTTGAACAAAGTATGGTTGGAAAATGGAGACGAATTACCGCCACCATCTTATTCAGAGAGTGCAATGGAGGACGAACCTGTATCATCTACCACCACGAAGCCTGCCGTCGAAGACTCGACCGCCACCGGGAAGTCGGATGTGTGACAAGCAGTACCACAAGCGTCTAGTGGGGACCACTGGTAACACAGAGATCTTCACCTAGAGTATTAGCGAGCCTAAAGGATTATGGACTTGCACGGATGCACTAACCGGCAACTATGAAAATTCTTCTATTCCCACGTAATGCATTGCGTTGGCTCTGCGGTACATATCGCAGGGTGTGAAAGGACTTGGCGTCGACAAGCTAAACTTTGTCTTGAATTGTCACGCCGGTGGGGAAAGATTGCAATTGGTGTTACACCGTATGCAATAGTCTGTCATGATCCATTTCGAAGTCTGAAGACAGGGCGGGAAATGCGAATAAGGATATTGTAAGCCCATAACCTACTAGTCGATACCCGCGTGGAAGACCTCTAGACGTTTTGTTACCTGGGTTATTGTATATTAACATCAGCGCGAGTGCCGGAACAGGACCAAAAGGGCGTTCTGTGAAGTGTATAAAAGAAATTACCTGCTACGTCGTAATTGTATCCATGAAATCTTACTCTTATCAAACTTTGGGAAACCGGGGGTCTCCTCACCGTCATGGTGCGATGCAATCAGTTATGCCAATGCAAGCAGTATCAAAGAAATGATGATACTTTGAAGGCTTCGCCGGAGGCACCAAGAGATTCTGGTTTCGGAAACCGCGGATGAGGTTACCATGCATTACTGCCACCTGCGTTTTGACATTAGCGAAAATGTTGATTAGGAATCCGAAAAAAGCAACGAGCTGAGTTTGGACGGAGAGGTCTGACTTATAGCGCACTTTCTAGATATTTCGTGGGTGGAGATGACGGATAGGGGCAGTTTCGACGTTCTTCAATGTGAATGGTGGTCCTTTCTAACACTGTAGCAGACGGTGTTGTAGCTGTTAGCGATGATATGCTGTGAGTTTCGTAAGATATGCTCGTAGACAAGAGATGAAGACGATGAACCTGTCGATTGGCAACTGAAATGCAATAGAAAAGGAGCTTGTGGGAGGTGCGAAGAGTGACATGCGTCCTGATCTGATCTTCCTGGACGGAAGGAACATGGAATATACGAATGTCTATCTTTTTATGGACTAATTTGAGGCATATTGATGTCCTCCAATCTATCATCGCTCAATTTTCCTCTCCATTTTCTTCCTGGCTGCTTGATTCTCCAAAATCTCCTGCGGCTTCTTTCTCTGCTTCTTCCCGCGCTTCCTGTCGCTTTCGTTCTTCCTCTTTCCTTCCCTCTTCCAATAAGCTTGCCTTTTGCTCCCTTGCTTTCCTTTGCCCTATAACGAATGCCCCTAGTGGACTCTTCTCTAATTCGACGTCCTTGAGGAAGCTTTCGACACCCGCACGATTGTTTGGCGCAAAGTCTACCTTTCTACGTTTCTCCTCTACCCATGCCGAGTTTACTTCGAGCTTCTGTGCGAGAAGTGTGACCATTGAATTGACTTTGTGGTTTTTATTGCCACTACTCTTTTTCGACATCTCTTTGATCCATCGCTTGAGCATGACGAGGAGTGGAAGGGCGAGTTCAGGAAAGGCAATATTCTTGGCCCATAGGACGAAAAACTCGGATAGTAGTTCTACGACTTGCTCTCCTACGCCATCCTGATAAACCCGCGTGCGAAGATAGGACTTGGCAGCTCGAATCGACGTGCTGAAGTCTAATGCTTTCAGTGTGCTGGGCTTGGCAGGCTTCTTCATTTCCGCCGAATTGAGCACTTCGTATAAGGCTGGAGCGAGAGGAATGTATGTCGACGTGGCCAAGGAAATTCGGAGGAGTGATCGAGTAAGCTGGAAGCGAAGTGGAAAGTATTGCGCTGTAGGAATCAGTCGCATAGCACCAATTGTGACCTGGACGAGCGGGTATATCAATGGACGAAGTGGTGATTCATGTCCAGACTCAACTTCACGAAGCGATTCGCAATGGGCGGATACAACTCTGGACCAGAAATCAAGCGAATGAACGTATTGCCAGTTATAAACTGTTTTGTACGACTCCTTTGATTTATTTGTGATGGCTGACCGGAGATGGATGGCAAGCTGCCTGATAAAAGTGAAGCCAGTCGTGTAGCCAATGTTGGGATCAAGTCCCCAGAGTTCGGCCGCAGTGTTCTTCATAAGATTTACTCCTTGGATCGTGTGGACTGTGGTGCTCCTAGCGCCCTTGACAAGACCTTGATATGTGGCCTTCAGAACAGCTTCTTTGATGCTTGGATCACCAATCACGACCAGTTTACGGAGCACCAAGAAAGCAGCAACCCTCGTAATCTCTTTGTTGGACGAGTCTGCCCACACTCCAACTACTGTCCTTGCTACATCTCGAACAAGCTTCTTGAATGATAGTATGTAAGGCAGGAGAGAGAGTAGGGAGTCTAGTGTGAGTCGCAAGGTAGCCGCGTCTGAGAGGTTTTCAAGCAGGTGATGAACGGAAGTCGTGTGGGATTTGAGCAGTGGTGTTAGAGTGCGATATTTCTTAGAATCCGTGGCTACACGACTTTAAATCCCATTAGCAGCTGTAGTTTAGGAAACCGAATTATGGCTTACATCTTGCCCGTCACCGTCTCCTTTACTGGTAAATGCTGTTGGAGAACTTTTGGAATATGTTGAAGAGCAATAATCAGCAATTCATGATAGACTGCGTTGGTTAGTACGTAGCAACGTGGGTGAGTTTTTAGGCGAAAACTGACCATCAGAGTCAGATATGGAATATTTGTACTCCTTCCCATCATCCTCATTCAGGTGTGCCGCTGCGCGAAAGGCTAAAGCTACCTCCTTCGTGGCCCGGAGAGAATAACCGCTTACCATCGCCGAGCTCCATTTCTTAGTCATGGCCTTCGTAACTTCGTTACTATCTTGCTGATCACCATCCTCTAGCTCATCCTCTAGTTTTCGAGACTGTTTGCTCTTTTTCTGCTTCTTCCGGGGCGTCTCCTCATCCTCGTTATCGCTCAATGCGTCGATTTCGGCAAAGTCGACATCTTCAAAGTCGAGAAGCTCGGCATCGTTATCCTGCAGATATTTGTAGAACTCCGGGTCCTTGCTTGCAAGAGCAGCAAGCTGCTCCTTGTGGGTATCGAACCCGTCTTCAGACTCAGCCTCAGAGTGTGACAGATCCACTGTCGAATTCTGCTCGAGCGGTTCGTCGGAGAGAGAAGTAGACTCAGCTTCTGGCTGTGAACGTTTCCTTTTTCCTGTCATTGGGGGTATAGAATTGACATTAGGCTTCTTGGCCTTCTTCTTAGGTTTCTCCGGAATATCGAAGCCGCCCTGGAAGAAGTCATCGACGCTCATATCTCCGAATGGATTGCCATCTCGCTCGCCCTTTGCCGCCTTGTTCTTGTCGTCTGGCTGTTCAAGATCATCGGCCCGTTCATTGTCTTTCGCACGTCTCTCTTTCCGCTTGGCTTTGATCTGCTGTTTTTGCTTGACCTTTGCGAATTCCTTCCGGCGCTTGATCTCATCCTTCAGATGGTTCTTCTCGAATTTTCTGGTAGCCTTTGATTGTGCCATAGAGGCGGAATGATTCTGTTGTCGTAAGGTTGACCCGCAAAAACACACCTGGGAAGCCTGGGAGGAAATTTTGTGACTAGCGAACGAGCAGGCGGGTCGCCATTCTCGCTTCCGACGTTGCCAAGACTGCGGAGAAAGCCTCCACCTTCAAGCGTCCTGGAAGTCGAGTGACCCGCCGTATTTATTATTGAACACCACGCATTTCCAATTACACGATGCAAGCTCAGAGACAATTACCGTATGCACCCACGCCTTACATTCCTCGAGCAGCTTTGTCAGCCACCATCAATCTCGATGAAGTAAGTCCGCTTGTTGCGTCTCCAGCCCGTCTCAGACTTGAATTGCTTGCTCACATGCCCAAGGAAGCCAAGCTATCCACGACAAGCGCGGAAAGAGATCTTTATGACTCGTTGGCCGAGATCTATAGTATAGTAGTCACACTTGATGCCCTTGAGAAAGCATACCTCAAGGACTCGATACCTGAAAGCGAATATACCGAGACATGCAGCCGGCTATTGAAGCAATACAAGTCCAATCTTGCCAACGAAACTGTGGCCAGAGCATTTAGTGATCTTGAAACGTTTAAGAGAGAGTGGGACGTAAGTGTCATCCTTCTCCTTCCTGTTGACCCTCGCTGATAATAAATACAGATGGAGTGTCCGCGTGCAACAGAGCGATTGCGTGTTGGAATACCCGCGACTGTAGAGCAGCCTTCACATAAGCCTGCAACACAAGGCTCGGATGCTGATGCAACACTGGTCGTGGCGGCTACGGAGAACTTTATCACACTTCTGGATGCTATCAAGATCGGATTGGTGGAGAAGGATACGTTACACCCTCTCCTGGTGGAAATTATACAGGCAGTCAATAAAGTCACGGACAAGGATTTTGAAAGCAAAGGAAAGATTGTACAATGGCTCATCACACTCAACCAGATGAGGGCGGCTGAAAAATTGGCGGATGACCAGGCAAGGGAATTCCAATTCGACATGGAGCAGGCATACTATGGATTCAAAGCAACTTTGAAGAGGGACTGAGGGACAATGGACCCATCGACTGCCTACCCAGTGCTCACCGTTCAGGCGGAGCTTCCAGTTCCCTAAGACTATATTGGAGTTGCACCCAACAGCTTCCAGCCTGGAATGTGCCGCTAGTTTCCGCGACGCACTGGCCATACTTAGCCACACCAAATTTTTTGTGACGAATTCAAGATTACAGGGACCTCCAGAAGCTATACCACTAGGTATTCCCGTAAGTACTACCAGGGAAAGCCTGGATATCAGTGAGCATGACTCATATAGATGCGGATGAACCGCCTGAGGTTTTGCATGGTATGTGCCCAGGCAAGCTTATCGAGTTGTTAAGGGCGCTGACCAGATTGCGGTGCAGTCTTCGATTTCCCCCAGATCCACTCCAAACCCTCCGCACAAGCCCTGCTGAACACCTTAACACTCCTTACGTCAGCTCCTCCATCCTGGGAATGCAGTGACTCGGAAGATATCCATGAAAATCATGTTGCGCTGAGAAGACGCAGGGCTAGCCGATCTGTAACGCCGGCTATGGCGCAAGTTAATCCTGAAGGGCTAACGAGGTATCTCACAACGATCGTGAGCAGTGACTTGCGATGGATCCAGGATGATGCGGTGAGAGAAGAGATCTGGGAACAAGCAAGCTTGAGAATTAGTGAGCGCTCGGGACGATCAGCAATGCCTGCCATATCGCGCAGCTTTCACATACCCACCAGATCAGCTCCAATTGACATTACTATTCATGAGCCAGCACTCACAGCGGATAATCTCGGCCTCAAAACCTGGGCGGCCTCGTATTTACTCGCAAAGCGTCTCCATATAATTCAATTACCCCAGCCTTCTACTTCGCTGGCAGTTGAAATGCTGGAATTGGGAGCAGGAACAGGCTTAGTTGGGATAGCCGCAGCAGCAATATTCCACGCCACGGTTATTCTTACAGACTTGGCAGAAATTGCTCCGAATCTTTGGCGAAATATAGAGGCAAATCGAAAAATTGTCAAGCAAAACAATGGTACCACTAGCTGTGCTATTCTCGATTGGTCAGACCCACTGTCGTGCCGAATGCATCGTGAGGGTACCGAACCGAGCACAGAAAGTCTTTCTGTGCAACAATCAAGCCGACCTCACCAAGTCCCGGTCATTCTTGCTGCAGACTCCCTCTATTCGGCTGAGCATCCCCGCCTACTTGTTCAGACGATCGAAGCCTGGCTTGCACCACAACACACAGCCCGGGTAATTGTTGAGTTTCCTTTGCGAGAAGCATATATGCCGGAACTTGCGGATTTTCGAGAACGTATGATTGGTATTGGGCTGCACATACTCAGTGAAGGTGAAGAAACTGGGTATGATGACTGGGGCTGGGGAGCAGGGGATATTAGACAGCACGGTGAAGTCAGATGCTGGTGGTCGGTATGGGGACGGAAGACCTGATCATCTACACCGCGTCCTTTTGCGTCAGCTGATGTCTCTCGCTGCCCCTCTGGGCGTACTAGACTTCCTTTTATTTCTGCTGCTTTTTATTTGCACATAACCCTTAGGTACATAGAGCATAGAAGAATAGAGGTCCGGGTAAAGAGACGGCTAAATTCACTCCGAGAAGGGTTAAGATGCACCGACGCTAGATGACGAACACAGCCATGGATGCTGCACGTATGATCGTGATATCAAAACTGCCGCGGATGAGGTGTACGTTCCTCCATTATTACCTGCCTCTGCCTTTTCCTTTGAGAATTTCTCAACCTGAATTTCAATCAACTTTTCTGCAGCCGTATTCTTGAACAGCTACCAGCCCTCTAAGGATCCAGCTCACGGCCTCGGGATGACGCAAAAGGTAAAACAAACCAGTCAAACACCCCACCAAACCTACCCCTCTACTGCATACCTAGGGTATGATAAGTAGCGCTCTTTATCGTATTTCCTTTTCAAGCACATCCACGAGCTTCCTCCAAGCTGACATTTATCGTGGAAATAGAACTCATCATTCGTACTCCAATCTCCAGGGAAAGTCTCATACGAAGACCGACCAGTGCCGGAGCTCAAGTCACCCTACGATATCCTCGTTAAACCCCGTTGGACAGGAATATGCGGCAGCGATGTATTCTCAATCCTCTATTTTCTTAAAATATTTCGCACATCAAAAAACCACCATCCGACTCTGACTATTACCTAGGTCCACTACTGGGTTGAAGGTCGCATTGGGTCATTCGTCGTCGAGTCACCCATGGTCCTAGGCCACGAATCTGCCGGCGAAGTCGCCTCAGTTGGCTCCTCGGTCAAATCGCTCAAAGTGGGCGACCGCGTAGCCATGGAACCTGGCGTCCCGTGCCGCCGCTGTGTACGTTGCAAAGAGGGCAAGTACAATCTTTGTGCTGAGATGGCGTTCGCCGCGACACCGCCGTTCGATGGTACGCTCGCAAGATACTATTCGCTACCCGAGGATTTTTGCTACAAGCTGCCAGAACATATGAGCTTGGAGGAAGGCGCACTAATCGAGCCGACGAGTGTTGCGGTCCACATCTGTAAGCAGGGTGCCGTGAGGCCGGGCGACAGTGTGGTGGTGTTTGGAGCCGGGCCTGTTGGCCTGCTTTGCTGTGCGGTTGCGAAAGCTTTTGGGGCCACGAAAGTGGTTACGGTGGATATCGACGACAAGAGAGTACAATTTGCGCTAAAGTATGCTGCGACGGCCGCATTTAGAAGTACAAGTGAGAGCCCAGAAGAGAACGCAAAGAGGTTGGTGCAGGAATGTGAGCTGGGCCTTGGCGCAGATGTCATCATTGATGCAAGTGGTGCAGAAGTATGCATACAGACAGCTATCCATGCATTGAGGGTTGGTGGGACGTACGTTCAGGTGAGTGTGCTTTCATGCGCTATAGCTAGTCACAGATTCTAATTAGATCCAGGGTGGTATGGGCAAGCCAGAAATTACATGGCCAATTATAGCGATGTGCACTAAGGAACTTAATGTTAAGGGTAGCTTCAGATATGGAAGCGGAGATTATCAGACCGCGGTCGATATGGTGGCAACCGGAAGAGTGAGTGTGAAGGAATTGGTTACGGAGAAAGTTAAATTCGAGGACGCGGAGAATGCATTCAAGAAGGTTAAAGCTGGGAAGGGGATCAAGATCTTAATCGAGGGACCAAGCGAATGAGAGCCGTATGATTGATATTATTCTAATAGGAGTAATAAAAGTTTGCGGAGGGGTTATTTCTCCAACAGCGTTGCCAGTTTTTATTTTTTTGGGATCACACTACTGACAGATGACCTATATCGTGCGTCTCATTCACCAGCGTAAAAATAGACAGAAACAGATACGTAGACCAAGACGATTGAACGAAAGCCGTAAGGTGATGCACGGAACTGATGTACGCAACGCTGTCACCTGCGTCAGTCGGCTCCTATATTTTCAAGACAGTGAACCGGTGCAGCATTCCTTCATTGTGGTCTTTCAGCCAAATGCCTCGAAGCCCATCCTCCGAGCTTTAAATCGATGCAGAACTAACTCGCCACAGCGAATGTAGGGCCCTCCGATAGCCTGGTCTTCAATAGAAATGATAGTATATAATCGAAATGATCTCGAGGGCTTGGCTGAGTGTGCATGGCGAGCAATCGAGAGTTGTATAACGTTTATTGAGATGTGGTATATATGCTACGCTACAATGACCAGCGTCATAGCTCTGAAGATACTCTGCGCAGTTAAGCCTGATACAAGATGTCTCCCAAGATGCAGTGATAGATAACCTTGTGCCAACTGAAAGACTTTGCAATTTTCTCCTTGCTCGGTGGAAAGAGAGGTTCAGGAAAGCTTGAAACGATATCGCTGAGTATTTCGGACTACTTTGTCAGTGAGACATCTTACAGGCGAGACATTCCAAAACGACTTGGTCTTGGAAGAGGATCCAAGACCGGCTCGAAGATTAATCGTACATTGTGCGACAGTAGAAAAGATTCAGCGTCCCCTACCATTGAATGATAGATTGAAGGTAGAGTGAGGCAACTAAGCTGAATTATTTTACTTGCTAACGCTTCTAGGTCCCTAGATGTACTCTGTGGACATTGCGAATCGGTCAAGGTAATATCCACACACGCCATGCAGGAGAAGAGTTTGGTCGCCACGAAATTTATGTGACTACTTCACTACCACTGCTTTAATTTATACATGAACTCACGCCATGATACAAGAGCAAGAGCAAACCCAAACGCCCGTGCTATGCTCCGAATAATTCGCGATATCATAATGCTCATCATATGGAATCAGAGCTAGTAGGAAACCCAAGAAAAAGAGGACTCTGTCCACATCAAACGCCCATTCTCGGCCTGGAACCTCGCTTTGGTAATGTCCATGGCTCGGCGCAAACAACCTTCACATCTATATTAGTAACGGAGCTCTTCAACGGAATTGGAGAATATCGTACCTCGCCTTCACTGTATGCCCAGAAATACACACCCATGCCGATCAGATAATACAATGCCGCATTTGTCCCTTGGTATTGTAAGACCGCTGCCAGCGCGCTAAGAGGAAAGATGATCAAGCGTGCTTCGATAGACCGGTGGACGGAGGAGCCGGCGATGAACCTCAGCGGCCATTCCATGGCTAATCCGCAGAGACCGAGGATGAGATTGATGATTTGGAGGACAGGTATGGGTTTGACGGCGCCGTCAAGGTTCTTGGTGAGGAAGTCCCAGAAGATTTTAGGCCAGAAGAAGCCTTCGATCGCCGCGGCCACTTGATCTAGAGGTTGTGGGTCAGCAAAAGAAGCAGAGGTGAAAGTAAGGTATGCCATACAAACAGCAGCAGTCAGGATGATAAGGCGTGCCCAGTGGTTTTTGATTAATTTTCCCATTGCTGAGGATGTGCAGGATTGAGCGAGAGTATAGTTGACCGACCCAGCGGCAGATCTATTAGGATTGTTGGACGATTGGGATTTTCGCGCAGCGAGCTACCGGTAGCTATCGACAGCGCATGCTGCTGGGTTGCCTGCTGGGTTTGTTATACAGACGGCTCGGAGGCTGGAGATTTGGCAGGCTATGGCAGCGGATTGACGATACAACGACGAAGGCTTTGAGGTCTCAGGGTGTTGACTTCGAACCTTATCCGTGTCAGCGGAGAAGGCATGATGGAACTCCAGGGTTTTCAGTTCATGCGTGGGCTCTTTGCGTGTGTGGCTGCTTGGGTATCGCTCGCATCCCGCAACCCGGCCACGGCCAGGTCGAGCAGAAGGTGGTGCCAGAGCGACTCGCATGAGCCTGCAGAAATTAACCGCCCTGCCATCCCGGGACGAATCATTCGCAAGATCGTCTCCCGCGCCTGCAGCAGGCACAGACACCCCAGATGCCACCAAATGCCTGTCACACCAAGCACCACGATGATACGCCCGTTGATTGGCGCCGGGTCTCGACGCCGCTGGCTGGAGCGTGCTGTGTATCAGCGAGTGGCATGCTAACTTTGCCTCCTTTGGGCGCCCTGGTCAATTCGTGTACGAAGCACTATCATAATTCCATTTTGACTAGAGAGAGACTATCGATGGCGTCGAGAAGCCACAACGAAGCACACTGCAGACGCAAGATCGGCCGAGTCTTCCAATTTCAGTTTCTTTCTGCAATAAAACGGCTCTCGCATGGCAATTCGCCCGATCGGCGGCGGAGCATGGCTGCGGGAAGAGCATTTTTTCTTTTTATCAATATGGCGACTCGAGCGGTTTTTGTTCGCTCTTTTTCATCCTCCACGTGCTGCCAACAGCTGCAAGTCACCAGGCACGGATTTGTTAATAGTTGTGATATCCCGCAGCCGGACCATGTCGATAGCTGGTGCAGACATCAACCGCATCCGCTATCACAATTGACCTGCCAAAGTCTGGAGGACGTCGTGGGCCTCGTGGACTTTTCTGGGCCAGCAGTTGGACTGTTCGACTCGGTTCATGATTAAGAATCTCGCTCTTTGCGGGCTCTGACGGGAGGGCTCACGGTACTCCACTGACAAGCGCTGTCTCTTAAAAAAGATCGAAAGAGATCGAAAGAGATGAAACCCTCACCAGTCTCGTCTTCTAACCACACAATGCTCCGCCCGTGCTGTTTGTCGTCTGAAGGATTCCAGATATGGTAGCTGGTGAAGGATTCAACAGGAACCCCCACCATTCATTCGCGGGTCGTTTGACAGACTGCCTATGGACGAGGACAGCTCCCCAGTCTACTTAAGAGGGACATTGCTATCTCACAGTATTCACTAGTCGAGGACTGGAATGGAAAGGTCTCCGGTTGAACTATCAGATGGACTTGTGATGCCAAAAATAGTATCAGATATCGCACTCCAATGCTTGTGACACGAAGCCTCAGCGGAGGTTTTGGCGGTTCCAGAGCCGCCAGCAGCGCTTCGAGGGCGGGGAGGATTGGTTCATTCGTTGACCGCTGGTGGACGGGAGGCTGTCAATCGGACGACAGGGTTTGCAGCGGCGTTTTGGCTGCCCAGGTCTCCTGCCAGGCGCTGCCCTATTACCCCCAACTTCTCCAACCACAAACACCGTCCTGGGCTGCTGGACTCTTGCACTACTGATGGACCCTTTCACCTCTCCCCGTCGTCGGCGACTGTCCAGCCCTAATCGCGCCCAATGGACGTGATAGAGTTCCGCGCCGTACAGGTGCAGCGGAACCCTCCCAGCAATGGCCTGCCTTGCCGGCCTGCCTTGCCTAGGTAGCTCGCTTGAGTCGCTTCTTGAGCTGGGTACTGCGCAGCATCGTCTGCGGCGTGCGTCCATGGCGTTGAAGACCACAGACCTGATCAATGCTGCTCCGTCATCTCTCTCTACACCAACCTCACCCATAATTGCCACTATTCGACTGTGAACCCATTCTCCAGCCTTGCCTCCGACACCTCCGTGTTATGCTGGCGCGACTCCGTTGATCCAAACATACCGTGCCTGAATGACCCCTGCGTATCAGATCTGGCACTTCCAAGCTCAAATCCGCATTGAACTCCACCCCTCGCACTTTGCCAACGGCTTCGCCTTTTGCTTCCTTCAACCAGTGTACACTGCGCCTCTGTCGGTCAGAAAGCGGACAGCTCGGCGTCTCTGCTTCACCTCAACACCTCTTTTGTTGCACCATTTGTCCTCAACGGCCAGCGCTAATCTTTGGAGCCGCGGCATTGCCACACATCAAGGCGCATTGCCTTAAGGCATAATAACACATCTCCTGTCTGAAAGAGGCTCCTGCCATGAGAATAGCCTGGAACAGCTTGTAATCCAAGCGTCTCTTAAAGCAGCCCTACGGAACGGTATCAGATTCAAAAATGGTTCATCGCTTCCCGCTTCAATCCTGAAACACTTGTCCGACGCCCAACATTGCGGTGCACACAGACACGCTCTCGATATCAGATTATCCTTCTTCTGGCCGACTCCGTGCTTCAAGATTGCTTGATCTGCCGAACATTACCATATTTTGGTAATGCCAAAGCATCCATCATCCTTGGCGCATTAGATTCAACGGTTATCAGTTTGAGCTACTCTTCTGAATAGTCTTCCCGGTTTCATCATTCACCTGCCGAAGTACCAAATCACTCGCAGCTCGTCCGAGTCCCACCTGATCTACAGCGAAGGCACAGTCGCTATCCGGCTTCTTTCCCTCATTAACTCCTTGCTCCCTGTAAATCTTGGTCGCCATCACCGCCTTCCGCTCCAGTCTCTTCGACATATTCACTCCTTTCCTTCTCATCTGGCTGGCCGGGTTGAAATCTGTACCGGACGCATATTTCCGGTGCAAGTCTCTCATTTTCCAATTACTTACATTTAATATCCTTATCGCTGTTGATTCTCTCTTGAACGGCGGGCCTATTTTCATGCTTTTGAACCTCAGTCTGGCATATTGAGTGTTTATTGGCCTGACTCTACAACTGCAGTTTTCCTTGTTCCGTAAGGAGATTAATAGGGATGGCGGTGTTTACGAATTGGAAGAGGTGGTTCACCCTGCAGAAGTCAATTTTCTACGTCTTGTTTTGGGGGTTACATTGGGGCCTCTTTGCCTACGGATGGTAAGAATATTTCTCTAGTATTTGACAAGCTCCTCAGCGCTGATATACCCAGGAAAAAACAAGCCGGGGACACCCGTCTAGCCAAATTGAACGGACTGAGGTTCTCGGTGTGGATTTCTCGAGGAGCAGGGTTAGTCCTGTCGGTGGACACCATGATCATCCTTCTCCCCATGTGCCGGAACATCCTGAGATTCATTCGCCCCAAGGCCAGATGGCTTCCGTTGGACGAGTCCCAATGGTTCCACAGACAAGTAGCCTATGCTATGCTGCTATTTACCATCATCCATACCGCCGCTCACTATGTCAAGTATGCTATTCCCTCCTCGAAAGCCCCTAAAAGATGCTGACCATAATAGCTTCTTCAACGTTGAAAAGACCCAAGTCCGGCCGGAAACAGCAGTCCAAATTCATTATACTCAAGCTGGTGGAATCACAGGACACATCATGCTTCTTTGTATGTTGCTGATCTACACTACTGCTCATCACAGGATACGGCAGCAATCATTCGAGACCTTTTGGTACACTCACCACTTGTTTATTCCTTTCTTGTTGGGGATGTACACTCATGCGACTGGCTGTTTCGTGCGTGATTCCGTAAATCCGTATTCGCCATTCGCTGGTGCGAATTTCTGGAACCATTGCATTGGCTATGAGGGCTGGCGATGGGAGCTGGTTGGTGGCGGCCTCTATCTAATCGAGAGGATATACCGAGAGATCCGGGTCCGGAGAGAGACGCAAATCGTAAAAGTTGTTCGCCATCCGTATGGTAAGTTGACGATTTTTTTTTTTTGTAGGAGAAACTCGTCGGAAGCCTAGTGTATCTAACGTGTGACAGATGCGGTGGAGATCCAATTCACGAAGCCGTCGATGAAGTACAAGCCAGGGCAATGGCTGTTTCTAAACTGTCCTGATGTCTCGTATTACCAATGGCACCCTTTCACTATCACGTCTTGCCCCTTCGACCCGTATATCAGCGTTCACGTACGACAGGTTGGCGACTTCACGAGAGCATTGGCGGACGCTTTAGGCGCTGGCCAGTCTCAATCTAAACTTTACGACGAGCTCGATCCGATGGGCATGTACGAGGTTGCACTCCAGCATGGCCAAAAGATGCCCCGCCTCCGCATAGATGGTCCTTATGGGGCACCAGCTGAAGATGTCTTCGAAAATGAAATCGCCGTGCTTATAGGTACCGGTATCGGCGTCACTCCATGGGCGGCGATTCTCAAAAACATCTGGCATTTACGGCTTTCCCCAAATCCACCCAAGCGTTTGCGCAGAGTGGAGTTCATCTGGGTATGCAAGGACACGAGTTCGTTCGAGTGGTTTCAAGCTCTGCTCTCATCTCTTGAGACGCAGTCTATGGGCTCACCGGGAGCAGACGGAGCCGACTTCTTGCGAATTCACACGTATCTTACTCAACGTATCGACGTGAACACAGCCAACAACATTGTACTGAACTCAGTTGGAACTGACAAAGATCCACTCACCGAACTGAAGAGTAGGACGAACTTTGGGCGTCCGGACTTTTCTAAGCTGCTCTGCGGAATGCGGGACGGCATTATGGATCGTAGTTACATAAGCGGGATCGAGAGTTCGCTAAGGACAGACGTGGGAGTTTACTTCTGCGGTCCCAGCGTCGCAGCCAGGGACATCAAAAAGGCATGCAAGACGGCTACATGCCAGGAGGTCAACTTCAAATTCTGGAAGGAACACTTTTAAGACTGCCTTTCTGTAAGATTAGTATGATATAAGAAGGGTGAACAAATGAGAAGAACACAGGCGTTCCATTCCGGTTGTTTTGTTGCATATTGCGGCGTTGTCGCTTTTTTGTTTGCGATGGCACGTATGTATGAGAAGCATGGATGCCTCTACAATGACGAAAATAAACACTCCAATGGACATTCCATCCGCGTGTGACCATGTGCGTATAGAAGCAAACTGACATTATGAAATTAAAGAAAGCGTTGGAAAGTCTAATATTAGCTTAGGTAGCTGTTCACGTTGCCCGCTCACAATAGCGGGTCACATGATTGTAGAAAGCACCGCCACCCTGAGGCACCTCCGAGCAGCAACCCTCCGCGGGCGGTTTGACGTCAATCCTCTCCTTCTCCCTGATCCGCGGGACAGCGACCCGTACACACAAGAGTACGATATTTATGACAGTGATTTGAAACGAGCAAGCAAGAAATGGATCTGCATGAGATGGAGTTCTGCACAAAAGGCAGGTCACTCGCTCACGGCCAAACCCTGACCTCGCCGTGCTCCGTTGAGCGTGTCATGACGTATATTGTTTTTCCCCTTCCCCAGTGAAACGGGTGACGGAGGGATGATGATAGATTGGCAGTTGTAAGGGATATGTCATTTCTCTGTTTCTGCTGGTTGACAGGCTTGACGTCTAATCTACTTTTCCTCGTCCCCTACTCAATCCATAAAAACTCTCTCTAATTGCGATACCTATTCTCAATCGATCCAAAACCAACCACGGAATCTACAGACCGCTATCATGGCCATGTCACAAGCTGCGCTCAAGGTCGAACAAGCCATCGGTCACGACACAAATGCAACCACAGTACAGGACATCACCAACCCCGCCTTCAGCAAGGATGCTGGCTCTTCCACGGAGACAATGAAAGCGCTCGCGTGGATGGGCAAGAACAAAGTGGAAGTCATCGAAGCACCCAAGCCCAAAATCATGAGAGACCGAGACGTTATCCTCAAAGTAACGGGCTGCACCGTCTGCGGTTCGGACCTACACCTGCTCCACGGCACAGTCGTCGAGCTTCAAAAGGGCGATATCTTGGGCCATGAATTCTGCGGAATCGTAGACGAGATGGGCCCGGGCGTGAAGGGGCTGAGCAAGGGCGATCGCGTCGTCGCAAGCTTCCAGATCGCATGTGGCGATTGTTTTTACTGCAAGAAGAAGCTCTCGTCGCAATGCGAGAAGACGAACGCAAACACGCTCGAAAATGCCATGTACGGTGGCCGCACAGCAGGAATGTTCGGATACAGCCATTTCACTGGTGGCTTTGCCGGTGGGCAGGCAGAGTATGTGCGCGTGCCATACGGCGATGTCAATCTGCTACATTTGCCAGACAACGTGCCCGACGAAAAGGGGCTGTATCTCTCAGACGTCCTGGCTACGAGCTGGAACAGCGTGGTCGACACCGGTGTGCAGAAGGGCGATGTGGTGGCCATTTGGGGTGGTGGACCTATCGGGCAGATGTGTGCGGATTTCGCGTTCTATCATGGCGCTTCGAGAGTCATTGTTGTTGATTCAAACTGGAGGCTCGAGTACATCCAGTCGAAGTCGCCGAAGACGGAAATTCTTAACTACTCGAAATTGAAGCGAGGGGAGAGCGTGACAAGTAGGCTGAAGGAGATGTGCGATGGACGAGGACCTGATGTTGCGCTAGAGTGCGTGGCCGGCGAGTACGCAAAAGGATGGGTACATTACTTCGAGCTTATGCTCGGTATGGAAACCGATACGTCTGAAATCGTCAACGAGATGATTACGAGCGTGAGGAACTTCGGTCGATGCGGCATTACAGGAGTCTATGTCGGTTTCGTAAGTATTCCCTCATTGGAAGCTACCGCGAAGATGCAAGCATCCTAATATATCGCCAGACAAACCATTTCAACATCGGATCGCTAATGGAGCGTGGCATCCGTCTCATCGGCAACGGTCAGGCGCCAGTCCAGCTCTACTGGGACGAGCTACTCAAACTCATCCAATCCGGCGAGATCGAACCTCTGAAAATGGTTTCACACCGTGTAAAACTTGAGGAGATTGATAAGGTTTACTATATGTTCGAGAATAAAGAAAACGAAATGCAGAAGGTGTTTGTCGAGACAAAGTTCTCCGCGCCGCCTTGCGAAGGAGGGCCTAAGTTGACAGTGTACGATAAAGACGGCGTTGATGGCTTGGGAAAGAATGTGAGGAGTATGAGTATTAATGTTTGAGATTGATATTAGCAAAGGCAAGTATGGGTTGGTAGGGCAGGGATATCAAATTGCGGTGAACGAGCGTAGCCAAGGCCTCTGGCTCACTCGAATATATACATGTTTGTGTACAAATACAACGGCATCAAGTGCCTGTCCCTTTCCCAGAACCCCCCTCCCGCGGTAAAACTACGGAGAAGGTGGCCATCACTCAAGTCGGAGACTAACATCGAGGTTCCTCCTGCCAGATCTACATTTGCAGCTCCCAGGGAGAAGCACTATGAGAGTATCTCACATCAGTCGTAGAATTCAGCTCTTCTGCCCATTCTTCGAAATCGCAACGACATTCCTCAAAGTCCCGAAAGGCAACACGTCGGCGATTCTCTTCGCGCCCGAAAATAGCATCACCAATCTGTCCACACCGCAACCCCAACCGCCAGTCGGCGGCATACCCCATTCTAATGCCCTGAGGTAGCTTTCATCGACAGCAACTCCTGCTTCAGCTCTGCCAGCCTGATAGCTAAGTTGCTGCTCGAACTTCCGACGTTGTTCGAACGGCGAGTTTTCTTCCTCGTACGCGTTAACGTATTCGCAGCCACGAATGAAAAGCTCCACGCGGGCCGCAACGTACTGGCCCGTGGAGGGGTCGAAGTAGGACTTCGAGAGCGGAGAAAGTGGCTCTGGGTGGTGGGTTATGAACGTGGGAGCATCACAAAGAGGCTCTATGAAGTGCTCTGCGAGATTATCGAGTAACCGAGGAAGTGTAGGGTTTAGCGGGACTGGAATGCCAAGGTCTGTGAACAGCTCAAGGAGATTAGTTGCTGCCTCTGGAGAGAGTAGATCTGGTAAGGTACGGCTGATGGCTTTCTCAATTGTTGGGATAAAGGGGAGACGTTGGAAAGGGGAGCCGAAGTCGAGGTCGGGAGGCAAGATTGTAGGGCATTCGACTGCAGCAAGATCTTTGGCCATAGATGCCATTCGCTGTAATAACTCTTCTGTTCTACTTATTAGATCCTCTAAACTCGCCCCAACTTCGTAGAACTCGCAAATCGTGAACTCGGGATTGTGTGTTGCGTCAACACCTTATAATCAAAAGAAGTTAGCCAACTCTATCCTGCATTGTCGTCATAGTTGAACTTACCTTCATTTCGAAAAACTCGACCCAATTCAAAAATCTTTTCATTTCCAGCTATCACCAGCCTCTTCAGAGACAACTCCGGAGCTATCCTCAGCCGCAATGTAGTGCCTGATAGTTCGCTAGCCACAGTCTCGAAAGGCCTCGCAATGGCACCGCCGGCGCCGACATCGAACATTGGTGTCTCAACCTGGATGAAACCATCTTGTATGAGAGATTGCTGTATCAGCTGATATATGTGGCTGCGTAAGCGGAGGATGTCCCCCGGCTGGCGTTTGATCAATTGGTGTACATGAGGGTGTCGGGCAAGCGTATGCGGATCATCGATTTTCGCAGGAATCTGGTGCAGGGAAGGTGCCAGAGCCTGAGGAAGCTCCGTCGCCAGTATAGAGAGCTCGCCAGCCGTTGTACGTGCAGGATGTCCTGTGATCGCTATTCTCTTGTTAATGACCCGTGCGTGCAAAACAGAAGTGCAACTTACAGAACCAGTCACCCTTCCTTGCGATTTTTTTGAATTGCTTGAACTGTTCCAACGTTACGCCACGACTTTCCAGCACCTTGAAATCACACAATCCTTGAACTTTTCCATCCTGACGTGCGATATCAAGGAATACTAGCTTAGAGCCTGCGGGGCGTAGTGACCGCACTCTTCCTAAGACTATCAGCTTGGTCTCATCATAAATAACACCAGTGTCTACCTACCAAAGACTTCAACCGTGGCATCTGTGTTTCTATCTTTTATTGCACCATATTCGTCATTGAAAGTTTTTGCAGTCATTCGTCGGACACCCATCCTCTCTGTAAGTCGTGGATGATATCCTCGCAGGTCTCCAGCCTTCTTTAGCAGTTCCAGACGCCTCTCAGCGTCGTGAGTTGGAGATGGCGAGGTGTAGAAATCCTCATGGGGGGTTTGTGCGAATCGACGTTGGGTTGCGGAGTACACTCGAGCGTATTCGGGGTTTGTGAAGGGCTTGAAGCTCCTGCTAAAACATGGTCGGAGAAACCGACAAGTATTCCTGCTCATACTGCTAGCAGTCAGCTTTAAAATGTCCAATGGCTCACGATGGAGAACATGTATATTTGGATAGGAATAATCAGCGGTAGTGACGAGTAGTTACAATCAAGCGCATGAAGAGCGTCATTCGCAACGGTTCTTAATAGTCTATTCATCATAAAGTTTATGGATTGAGTGTGTTAAAGAGACATACAGAACATTCCGTACCTGTTCTTTAAGCACTGCTTCGGCGATTCTCGCTCCTTGAAGCGAATTCAGAGTTGGCGAGGACGATGAAGCACGAAATTTCGCTCAGCACGTGAAATTGTGGTCCAAGCTCCCAAATTTCGTCTCACCGAAGTTCACGATGTTGCATAGCAACACTGGCACAAGGCCTATTCCATCTCAGCATCAATCCTTTTCAAACACAAGTTGAACCCCCGACAACCTCCAACATGTCGTTTCTCTTCGGCGGTCGGCCGCAGATTTCCTCGGAGCAAAAGATCGCTCAAGCAGAAGCAGAGATCGACATGGTATCCGATATGTTCAGCCGGTAATACATGGCCCCCGTTCCCCTTTCACGCTCCTCAGCCCTCTATATGTGCCAATGTCGAGTTTCTGTAATTTAGCTAATAAACTGTCGTAGTCTAGTTCAATCCTGCTCGAAAAAGTGCATCGACAAAGACTACCGCGAAGCTGACCTCAACAAAGGCGAATCCGTCTGCCTCGACCGCTGCGTCTCTAAATTCTTTGAGGTCAACGTCAAGGTCAGCGAGAAGATGCAGGGTGAAGCACAGCAAAACAAAGGAGGAGGCGGCATGTTCAGCATGTAAGGAGGATGAGCGTGCTGCATCTTTTTTGATCCAATGTTTGAGGATAAAGCGTATTGAAGGAGATCGCAAATCATTAGTTAGGATACCAACTCGACTCTTGTGGACTCGAGTTACACGTTATCTGAATGAATGGTCGATGGTCTGAACATTGTATAGGACGGTCTACGTCGATTGGGTATCAAAGGGATTATGGTTATCCGGTTCTTGTCTTTACTTCGAGGATTTTCTAGGCTCAACGGAATCGGGGTATCTCTGTAAGACTACTATATGAATCATCATCAACTCATAAAAGGGCAGCAGCTGGTCAAAGTACTTAGAAACCTCAGATCCCAATGATCCTTGTGCTCATTACTTGCTTGACCACTTCGGAAGCGTCCTAAAGTATACCAAGTTTTCCATTTCATTTTAATCTTCCGCAGTGATGTGATGTACATGAATGATAGCAGTTGCCTGCCCTGACTTGGTCCATTCCACTCCAGGAGGTGACATGAACTGAAAGAGCGCCTTTGCTCGGACCCAAGCAACGTTTCATCGAAACCCAATCAACCGTAATGTCGTTTTCCGTCAATCGTAAGGCCTTGGATGAAAATAATAGAGGTGTGGCCATGCAAAACATGAAGCTTCCACATGGCATAGAGCACAGGTCCGCATTTTTGTCCTCCCACACCGTGAAGCAACATTACTCCCCTTAAAGTGGTAAAGCAAAGGGAAAAGGATGTTAAATGAATGTTTACTAACCAGTAGGAATGCACAAGGAAGCCAATTCTCTCCATTCGCAGAATTCGTACGCAACATTTCGCAGTTGATGACCGGAAGTCAGCGAAGCTTCCCGTGTGATGATTGAATCGTGATAAGCACCAAAAGCACTAACTAAGCCACGATCAATGCCGGCAGCTACAACATGGTTTGCCTAGTGGCCGTTGCGTGAGGATTTAGAGCCGTGACGGCTAGTAATGGGCGCTTCCACCCTCCGGAATAGGTCCCCAAACTTGTCTCCGTGGGACATGTTCTTTGTCATCATTGAACGAAGCTGCTGCGCCGCAAGCTGCGCCAATTTAGATTCGTGTTCCGCTTCTTGAGCATTCGCTTTCGCCACTAGGGCATGCTTTGCTGCCTGCTTTGCATGTTGAATCGTGCTCACCATGATCTTTAATAAAAGGAGATTAGTGGCCAGTTTGTGTTAGGGTTGTTGAAGCAGATAGTTACCTCCGCAACGTTTAGAAGTCTAAATCGCTCAACTGAGTCGAAAGGTAGGGAATTTGCTGCCTCTCGGACGTCTCTAACAATCGAGGCTGTAGCTGAGGAGCGAATAGACGAGGGAGAACCGGCGTTCGATGAGTGTGTGTCGGTCAAGCCAGAAGAGACCTGCTTCGCGAGGAGAGAAAGAGAGGCAGGCGAAGGCGTGGGAGGTTGTGCACGCACACGCGAAACCTTCATTCGCTCGAGATCTGCAAAAGAGATGCCGTTTGTCGCCACTGGGCTGCCATTTTCAGTGGTGCCTTCAGCCACTTCGGCCAGGCTTGACTTCACGGTGCTCCTACTATCACGTTTGTGAAAGAGGTTCCGAATAGACTTTGCAAACTTGATCTTCGACGTCTGACCGCTATCGGTAAAGGTCTTAGAAGAGAAAGTTCCCAGCGAACTTGCTCCCTTGTAGTGGCTGGTCTTGAAGTCGTGTGATAAGCGTGGATTCGTAATGCGCTCGGGCAAATGACCAGGGGATGCGCATACTCCAGGAATGAAAGTTGAGCGATGAGACTGGTAGCTCAGGTCCTGCGAATGAGCAGGTTGCGGTTCAACCCTGGTCGGATAACCTATCGAGCTTGAGTCTTTCGATGCCGAGCCCTCAAGGCGAGTCGGCGGGAACAACCCTGGGGTATGACTCTGTGCTTGTGCAAGTGCGGAGTCTTTGCTCTCTTCAGAGGGAGTCCGAGAACGATTCTGGATTGGATCTGACGCTGTTTGGGAAGCTGCGGGCACGACAGTAGCCTTACGAGCCTCCAACTTTGTGCTTGGATGAATTCGGGGAGATTCAGTCTCTTCAGGAGAAGACTTAGACGCGGAGTGTATGTCAAGCAAAGATTCCTTGTAGATGGAGGTTGGGAAGGGAATGCTCACCTTGGCCGTTCTGTTTGAGGCTAGTGACGAATACCTAGTTGGGTGCTTTTCAAAATTGACAGCACGCGAATCAACGGGTGATTTCTCATTGGAGTTGGCGGGATGTCTACGTTGGCCTAGGCCTTGTGCCGAAGAGACCTGGCGACTGCCTGCGTCTTTTTGAATCTTCGCAATTTCATGGGTGGCTCGTCGAGACTGTGTCTCAAAGCTGGTTTGTCTCGATGTTGGTGGCTTGATTGCGGGCGGACTCCTTCCAGGCTGCTTTCTACCATTTGGTACTTGAAGTTGTGGTGTCCTTGCACGTAAGCCGGTCGGTCGATAAACAGCGGGCTTTTCTGGTTGGGCTTCCCGTCTCATGGCCTGGTGAGAATTGTTATGGACCGCTGTGCGATAAAGATCCGTGTCGATAGATGGCACGTCGGGCGCTTTTTGGGTATTGCCTAGAAGAACGGTGTCTGCTTCTTCATGAATAGTCAATACAGGCCCCAAACCTGACTGGTGGGAATGGGCAGACAGACGCTTCACGCGAATACCTGACGCTCGACTCTCCATACTCGCACGATGACTAGAAGCATTTTCATGGGGAGAAGCCGTGCTCGATCTAGATCCATTTGCCGTAGCTTCGGAGACAGTTTGAGGCTGAGTATTGGGAGCATTGCCATAGGCGTCTGAGAGTCGCTTCGGTCCGTCACGCATGATGGCCTGATGATCCGAAATATCGTCAAGATTCGGGCCATAGTCGTGGATAGTGGAGTATCCCTCGGATTCAGATGAAGACTTGGTATTAAGAAGCGGCCATTTTGTTGCGCCAGTTGACGAAACGTTAGAGCGCGAAGCCGAAGACTGAGCTCTGACCGGAGATGGAGAACTCGCTGGAACCGGGATCGAGCTTCTCTTATGGGGCGAACCTGGGAGCGCCTGAGGATCTTCTAAAGCGGTGTCAGCGGCGTTGACTTCTGTTGCGGTACCAGACGAACCAGAATTAACGGTGAGAATTTCCACCCCAGGAGTATTGCCATGGCCGATCTCGTTCATCTGCACGGAAGAATGATTAGCATCTGTGACATGGATTGTAGACCTGGGAGATACGTCGAGCACTCTTACGTTCGAGTTGTCTTCTATTACGCTGGTGCTGGGAGGCTCCGAGTGCGGCATCTTAGATTGTATCAGGTTGTTGCGCGATTGTTTGGCAGGAGATTTTGTCGTAAAGTCGGTGAATCCAGTCACTTTCTTGGCCGCCGGTCCATCATTGATGATGCTCCCGTTCGAGATCCGGTCGCGGAGAGACGAAGCCCTGGAAGGAGGCGTAGGAACAGCTAGGCTGCTGCTGTCTGATAGCTTTTGGATCGCAGCGGCAGCTGGTGACATGTCCGGCTGCAAGGATGTAAGTAAACGCTCTCTAAGAATGTTTTTGAGATAAAAGGCTATTTCTGGAATTAAGTTTGACGCCGTCAAGTACAACAAGATCCTCTTTTGAATGGAACTTGTAAACGACAAGTGAACACATAGAGAGGCGGAAAGTGAACAGAAAACGAAGGCGAGGATGAAGGAGGGGAGCAATGTGTGGATACCTACCTCAACACTGAGTAGTTGGGGATTCCGAACAGTAACTTCTGCATGCAAACCCACTGTTGAAAAGCTCTGGGTCCCTGCGCCTACCTTATTTTCATTCCCTGGAAATGCGTCCCTGACATGTCTGATAGTAGGGACATTAGCTGAATCATGGCTCCTAACTTTCCAGGCAGATGAACTGTTCTCAGCGTGAAGTCCGAGTGAGCCACTGGCCGAGGTTGGGCTGGCGAGTTGCTGAATGGGGTGCCGGCTGGCAAACTCCAAAGTGTCTGGAGTCGAGGCTTGTTCCGGATACAAAGCCGGCCATTCCTGCTCATGAGGTGTGCCGGCGGCCATCTTCAAGGGCTTATCTGAAGCGTCAAGTAGAGTGCGAGTCAGCTTGGTAGGACTGGCATTGGTTGAGACACAAGCAATGGGAGGGCTCGGCAAAGGCTTGTTGGATGAGACTGGAGTAGTCACTCTTCCTGCAGCCATACCTGTCTGAGAAACTGTTAGCTGAAGAGCCAATACTTCAAGCAACATGATGCTTTACCGTATTGCAGGCCCTTGGTGTCACCACACGTCCGCCATTTGCAGGATTGCCATTTGGAGAACGGCTGCTTGCATTGGCACGTCCAGTGCCGATGTGTTGCGCAGCTGCGTTGATCAGTCCTTTTGCTGTATCCTTTGACAAAGAGTTTGGCGTGGCAGCTCGGCGTGGAAGCTTGGATGCCGCGTTGGGAGTTTGGGTCTTCATGGATGAAGTGGTGGCCTCCATGTAGTGAGGCGATGAACGACTTGGCGATGGGGTAGCTCTAGCAGGCGAATTTCTGCCGCTCAATTGCGAGTACGGCGACAATTTCGAGTTACGACGAGACGATAGCTTTGACGACTGAATATTGACGCGTCGCGGATTTGGACTGATGTCAACGAGTGGCCCAGGCATTTTCAGACGATAGGCGGGTTCAATGCTTCATCAACGCCGTTTGTGTTACGTGAATCGTGAACGTGTTGGAGAGCACAAGTCAAAAATACCAAAAGGCGCAGAAAAAGAATGGCAAGGGAAGAAATCCCAAGGTGAGGTGGGGCGGAGAGGTGAAGAGAAAGAGAAAGAGGAAGAGGAAGAGGTGAAAGGGAGCGTGGGCCTTGGATATTTAAATTGCCCAACGCGTCTGCAAACTTCACCTTCAAACGTGAAACAATAATGTAGCGTTCACCTTTTCACCTCCACGCCTCAAAAATCGACCAAGAGCCCGCCCGCAGCGGTTGAAAGAGTCGATTGTCTTACAGGGATAGAGGCACGTTTACCTCCCATCACACGGGAGCACGCAGAACACGGTATTTAAATAGCGGGAGGCTCCCTAGGATTTATTCACGGCCTCTCTTAGTAGATCAGCATTTGAGACCTGCTCCACCATGCCCAAGCTAGTCGAAAGGTGTCCTCTTGCTTGGTTTCTCCAGGAAGTAACATTGTTAGAGGAAATACACCTTTTGCTAAATGAATATAGTCCTATTCGCGTCGCATGCATTATATTTCCGGCTAAGAGGAAGTACGGCTTGCAACATAGAAAGAAGTATAGCCCGCCGGCATCATACTTAGAAAAATAACGCAGGTACCCGCTGGAAGATATTTAACTGGGAACGCTGAAAATACCATTCAGCAGACCTTGAGAGCCTCGCCATTAGATGACCAGACTTGTAGGACAAATACACTTTTGTGTCTGTAAAGTCTTAAACTTAGGATGGAAGTTATGCATTAATGATGAAGTTGGGGGATGCCTCGGGCGCAGAGAGGATGGCGGTTTGGGGGGAACGCCCATAAATACGCAAATATAACGGAGGATCTGGGCAGTAAACCAGTGGATAGATAGCTATATGCCCAAGTTGGCGGTTGCCCTAGGTATTCTTTACGGCGGATTCTCCCCTCAACCGCCTGTCCGCGCTGCGCTCGATGGATTGCTCTCGCAGTGCTGGTGTCCCTTTACTTAATCGTATATGGCTGTCCAGGCGAGTAAACGAAATGAAATGACGGTTCCCCGCAGTTGACCAATGGTAAAGGGCCTTCAGGGTTGGGAAGGCAGGACCTTCAGAGTTGGGAAAGCAAGGGCCTTCAGGACCTTCACGGCAGGGAAGGCAGGACCTTCAGGGTTGGGAAGGAAGGCAGGATGGATGGCATGAGTGGAAGAGAAATGCAAACGAAGGTCGCGAAGTCGGAAACACCGCCGGAGAAACATTGGTCCCGCCGCGCTAATCAGTAATCAGCAACCCTGCGCATATATACCGTCTTGATAAATTTGGCCTGTCGTCTCCAGCTTCATGAGCTCTTCAAATGCTTGAAAGGCAGTCCCCGACTATCTCCTCACTCTTCCGACTCTCCATCCACCATGGCGACCAACTATAAAGCCATGAAGGAGGCTTTCGTCTCAAATCTCACCGGAGGCTCCGTTGGGGAGATTAATTATGTTACCCTTGTCGCACCTGTAATGCTACCTCACAGCCATGTCCGCCAAATCTTTCTTTGCTGATCTAATTGCTACTATAGTCTGCCGTGTTGTTGTGGTCAGTTCTTCAATCGCGCCTCCGCCTCTTCACTCCCTACAATACCTTGGCCTTCCTGATCGACTTCCTCCTGAATTGTGCAGCTATACTTTTCGCTACCACCATATACTCCTCGGCACCCTTACTTCTGAACCTTCTCCTGTTACTGCCTGCGCTATCAATTTATCTCACTTCCCGATCAATGCCTAAGCAAGCGAAGCTTCGGCCTCTGAAGCATTCCGAAACCGCTTCGAAAGGCTCCCCAGATCCTTTACCCGCCAAACCATTTGTCACACACTATCGAGGTTCTATGATGGTTGTCACTTGCGTGGCTATACTGGCTGTTGATTTTCGAATATTTCCGCGCCGCTTTGCCAAGGTAGAGAACTGGGGTACCTCGTTGATGGACATGGGCGTTGGCTCTTTTGTTTTCTCCTCCGGAGTAGTGTCCGCCCGGTCGGTTCTGAAAGACCAGATGAATAGGAAATCGTCACCGCTTGCCATTAGACTAGCAGCCTCTATGAAGCATTCTCTGCCGCTTATAGTCCTTGGCCTCGTCCGACTTTACAGCGTCAAAGGCCTCGACTACGCCGAGCATGTCACTGAGTATGGCGTACACTGGAATTTCTTTTTCACGCTGGGATTCCTAGCACCATTCGTCGCTATATTCCAGTCCCTCTTCAACATCATTCCATCGTTTGCACTGCTTTCGCTGATACTCGGTGTTTCATACGAAGCTGTGCTGAATCTCACGAACCTCAAAGCATTCATTCTCACAGCCCCTCGTATTGACCTATTGTCGCAAAACCGAGAAGGCATTTTTTCATTCTTCGGATACCTAGCAATATTCCTTGCTGGACAAGCTGCGGGAATGTACGTATTACCTCGACAGCAGCCTCTTTCTTCGGAAGACTCGAAAGGAAGGATTTTACAAAAATCTATTTTGGCCCGCCTGGCCACGTGGACGCTAATTTGGAGCTCTCTATTCGTTTTCTCCACAAACTACTATGGCTTGGGTCTTGCAGTCTCTCGTCGTCTTGCAAACCTACCCTACTATCTCTGGGTGACTGCCTTCAATTGCGGTCAGATTACCCTTTTCTGCGCGATTGAGACGTTATGCTTTCCTGGCATTCACAAAGCCATGGATAAGGAGAAAGAAAATAAAAAGTACAAAGAAGCTACCAGCCGAGCTCTCTATGCCTTCAACCGTAATGGACTTGCGATATTCCTGCTGGCGAATCTGTTGACTGGTTTGGCTAATATGACTTTGCCAACTTTGCATATGAGCCGAATGGAGTCGATGGCTGTTTTGTTGGCATACATTTCCTTAATATGTGGAGTAGCTTTGGCATTGGACTGGAAAAATATTTCTATAAAGATTTAATATAGTGTAAATATACTAAATATCCTGTTGCCAACAGGTGGCTTTGTGCATGAGTATTGCTCCCTCTTTCTGCCTGCGACGCCGGACTTTGACCGCTTGGCGAAACATCACCATCACCTCCGCCTCTCCACCCGTAGCCCCTCGACGACCGAGTAATGAGCAAAGTGTCTGTAGCTTCAATCGCTCCACAAATACCTCCAACTAACATCCACAGCACTGACAGCGTAATGTCCACACCAGCAGCAAAACGACGGCGTCTCGACAACGCGACCAGCGCCCTCCACAAGCCGTTCAAATCACCCTTCCGCACGCCATTGAAGCCCGCCCAGGATGGAGGAACAGGAATCACGGACACCAAAACACCCTCGGCCACTCCTACTCCCAACCTCTTACAGCCGTCCTCCAAAATCGAAGATCTACGCCCCGCAACCCAGCAAGAACCCCCCACCAAACCACTCCGACCCGCGACGACGCCCATGCGTCCAAAACAACCCCTCGCCAACGCGACTCTGGCCTCCTCGACTAAGAAGACAACACCCTCGCTGAACCACCGCCTCATCTCCCTCCGCACAGACATCCAGACCCTCACCCAAGCCCACGCCCTCGCGACCACAAGCACGGACGCCGACCTAGAAGTCTTGATCGAGCGCTGGCGCGCCGCGAGCCGCGCGGCAGCCGAGGAGATATTTGCGAGTACGCGGGATCGGGTGAATAGGATGGGTGGGGTTGGGGCCTGGAGGGAGAGGGAGAGGGAGCAGAGGGACTGGAGGCGGAGGATGGAGATGGAGGAGATGGAGGCCGAGAGGGAGAGGCTGGAGAGGCGGGATGATGGTGATGAGGAGGATGGGGAGGGCGGGGAGGGAGAGAAAAGGGAGTATTGGGCTGAGGCTGAGGCTGAGGTTGAGAGGGATTATGAGCGGGAGACGGAAAAGGAGGGAGAGGAGAGGGTGGAGGATGGGGCGGATGACGATGTGAGTGCTGATTTTGCATGTTCTGAGAAATTGGGAGGTGGGTCGGAAGGCTAACGTGCAATGTAGTCATTCACCATGGACATGATGCTCAAGACGCTGAATATCGATGTCAATATTATCGGATACGATAAAGTGAACCAAAGGTGGATTGGTTGAAGCCTACTGCCGATCCGCGCTCACTCAATAAACGGGATACTGCTTGAAGTATGCATGGGTGGCCAGGGCGGGTGAGCAAGATGATGTTCGAGATTTGCGAAATCTGCCTCGGATATCTTCAAGGCCATGGCTTCATTCTGAGCTTGCGATGGAGATATGCTCCAGGTAGCATTTATGCCTGGGTGTCGGTATGATTTTGTCTCGCGAAACCTTGCATCTCTTCCCCTTCTAAAACGGTAAGAACTGAACAACTGAATCAACCTTTTCTTCATCCACTCTGCTGACGCTTAAAACCACGCGCAGTGTTCCAGAGAAGGTTATATATAAATCTTAGTATTCTGGCAGATCGCTCGAAAATGTGGCATGTTATAGTATGAAGTATAGACTATATCAGGCATATAACATACACACACAATCCTGAATCATAAATGGCCAAGCCATACAAAGGCAAAAGTGTGGTCGATTTTATGTATTGTACTACCAAGGCCATCAGTCCGATCACTTTATAAGAGAAACAATCGCTGAAATGCATCTGCCTCGTCAGCTGATAAGCTCGTAGAAATCCCCTAAATTCCAAAAATCTGCGGCTCTTCTCAAGAAGGCCACATGATACTGCCACCATAATGCCAATTTCCAAAATGTGTGTCGGAACCGGCATATGCGCGTATACGCGCCCGCCCCAACAGTCGATCAGTACCAAATTCATTTGAAAGGGAAGAAGAAAAATATTAGAAAGCACTGCATCCCTTAACCACAAACATCCGGCATTCATGCAGTCCAGAATGGCACCGCTAACCCAGATGAGAGCGAAAAGCCAGTTTTCCTCTTATCTCGGCGCAATTCACTGCACATGGTGTTTCCGCTTCGAATGCGGGTGTTAATGAACCGATTTTGGGTTCTAGAGTTGCGAGAAGAGTTTCAGATAGCTAAGAGGGGGTATCGGGAGTACGAAATCGAGTTTCTTGTGATGTGTCAAAGACAGGAAAGCGGAGTCGTTAATGCGAGCCCACAGACTGTGAGAGAGGGTGGAAATTTGCTTGGACGATAAGTCCTTCTAAGCCTAAATCATACTCATAAGATATACCAGGACATAGTCGTGAATGGTCATGAATGGTCATGAATGATTGTGATAGGAGATCAGTCGGGAAGAGTTCAATAGAAAACCAGTTAAAGTGGGACAGGGTAGGGGACTTCTGATGAGTTTATGCGACCGAAGCTACTTTTAGAAAAGTAGTCCGTTTCTCACCATTTGACGACTGGAAGGTCTGCGGCGCGTAACTTATCGTAAGCGTCGATCTCCTGCGTCGTAGGACGAACTTCGACACCTTGATAGCGAATGGGGTCCTGACCAGCTCTACGCACGAGATAGAAACTGTACATGGCTTTTTTCTTCTCATCGAGTCTCTTCTGGACGACATCGTAGAGGCCGTCGTACCGGAAGCCCCTCTGTGGTCGATATGGATTTTCTTTTTTCATATTCCATGAGCGGATAACTCGGACTGGTTGCTTCTCGTTAGGCAGCATCTCAGCCGTCTCGATGAGACGCATAGTATTTTCCGTCGGAGTCTCATTGCTGGACTCTGTACCACTATACCAAATAGTGTCACCATTATCAATGTCTCCGTAGTGAAATCCTGCGGAGAGAACGATTGAAAAGCAACCCTTGCCCGCTTCGCCGAAGATACCGCCTTGCGAGCTCCCGTGAGCCCCGTCACGGAGTGAACAGAGCTGAGTAGGCCACCACTGGCCGTTAATGAGATGCCCTTGGCCGTGGAAGTTGGCGAGAACCCGACCAGGGAAGTCTTTTTCAATGCGATCAGCGCTTCGTTTGTCTTCCTTTCCCTTGATTTTGGCTTTGGTGATGCCGCGTAACAGGTCGATGGAGAAGACTTCTAGACACCATCGATTGTACAGTTCCTGTGCGTCGGCCTTGATATCCCATGGGTACTGAACTCCTTGACTGAATCGTGCGTCGAAAATTTGCGGCAGCCCGTTTTGGTTGTCTAGCATGCGTCGATCCTTCAAAATGTATCTGTCCACTTGAAGAAACTCCAATTTGTGCAGGTGGGTTCTGAGATCTTTGAACGCCATACTGAGTGGTTCCAAACGAGCCTTCTTGCATGCGTCGATGAGCTCTTTGAAGGTCGATAGTGACGCGACAATTGGGGCGTTGGCCCTGACGACCGTGACTTGCCTCATGTTGAAGCCATCCTTCTTAATTTGAGTGTACCAGTCTGGGGGCTTGCGCTCAACTTCACCGGAATCCAATGGCGATCGCGGAGAAGGTTGTGCGCTTACAGTACTCTCTGAGATGTCGCCTCTAGACCTCTGACGATCCCTTGGTGCCGCCGCTGATCCGCGACGGTAAAGGGAAAAGTTGTTAGCAGGCTGTGACTGCAGCGTCCCTCTTCGTGGACGTGGGTTGGAGTTTTGGGGCTCCAGAGAGCTCAGTCCACTCAGGTCGATTTCTCTGTGTTCGGCCCACTCTCGGGAGCTGCTGGGCTCACGTTTCCTCTTATCATTTCTGTTAGAACCCTTCGCCACGGGGGCACGGTCATTATTGGCATTTAATGTTCTTGTTGGCAACGAAGCTGGCGAGGGTTGAGAGTTGGTGACATTGTTTTGCCTGGTCTTCTCTTTCTCTTCCATTTCCTTGCGCAGTTGCTCGCGCTCTGCCTGCTTCCTCCTTGCAGTCTCACGGCGCTGAGCCATGTCCTCATCGTAGTCATAGTTCATAGTGATTAATTGGAAGACTGTGCTATCGCCTTTGCACAGGTTGCTTGCTGTGAATCACTTTTGCAGAGTCGGTCTTTCTGAGTACGCCTTTTTGGGGAGCCCAGTTGGCTGACGTGAAGTTGCTCAGGCCACAGTGTATTCAATGAATATTTCTTTTTTCTACTATGAAGAAACTATTGTAACCTAAGTAAAGGCTACTTGAGCGTCGTTTGAGCTGTGAGTAACAGAGAGGGTTAATGTGAAATAGAATCTGCTAATAGCCGCTTGTTAGTAAACCTTTCTGCGATAACCTTCCTCTTTTGAAGCCATTACAAAAGGGCGTGAATTGGCAGAGTGGAGTCACTTGTTCTGAAACGTAATCTCGTTTGATGTTTGTGGAATAGGCTAACATTGTCTTGACAGCTAGACTTACTGAGAGTTGGATATTCTGCGAGTTGAGTTAGCGGTGCCCCAAATCACTGATATTGGGAAGAAGTGAGATCACAAATGTGTGATGCTGGATTGACAGTTGGAGTTCTCTGTGATGTGTCGCGTCGGCATAACACCACACGAGTAGTTATAACTCAATTAAGAAAGGTGAGACCGACGGAAGGGGATTGATGTAGAAGACAGAAAGATGGAAGGGAAACGGATGGGGAGGTGGCGCTGAGTTGTTGTTGCTGCCTGGGGTTGGTAGATAAAGTGAAAAGAGACGTGATAAGGCAATCACGCAGACACGTGATGGCCTTCACAGGAGATCAATCTCCACCGACTACCCAGAATTTGGCGAGGTCTTGGCAGCCAAAAATAGAGTGGGGTGAAAACACTAACTCAGCACCATATATTGTTTTAATAAAGGCCTCTTTGCACGCTATCTCCTATAGCTCTCCATATTAGACGTCTGTAACGTTGGAACAAGCTCTTAATTCTATAAAAGCGATCAAGATACACCTTGTGTATATATTCAAACTTCATCGGGTTTGAAATGAAATGGGCTATTTGCGTTTGATTTAGTCAGCAAATGTGGTGGTTTGCAAAACTCACAGATGGTAAATTCGTTGCCTAGGTGCCTTAAGCAAACTCACAAACTAATATGCACGCTTAAACGCTGGCTCAGGACTCCATAAATAGGAAAGGAAACCTCAAGTCATCTCTTCTTGCATCATCTCACCCAACGCCTCGCCTTCGAACACTGCATTTGAAGGAGCCTTCGCGACCTTCTCCGCATCGCCAGCTGCATCCGGATCGGGACTCAGAGCAACCCAGCCTTTAACAGCCCCAGGCTTAGTATCCATGATTCTCCAATCCTGAGTTTTTCCAGAAGTTGCAACTTCGGCATCTGCTTTGGCCATTTGTTCCTCCATGTCGATGCGGCTTGTATCTGCAACTTCAAAACCATTTTCCCGTAGCATCTGAAGAATGGCACGAACATTGAGTCGCAGAACTCGCTCCGGATCTTTTGCACCAAAGACCTGCATCGTAACCCACGGGAACAGGATTCCAAAGTCGGATTGTGAAAGATGCGCGGACGCAGTTGGGTAGAAGAAGCGAGCGGCGGGCCTCGTGCGGACTGCTTTGTCTGAGCTCGGTGTTTCCGACAGGATGCGTTTGGTCTCCTGAAGGTGCGTGCGCGACTTTGAGCATTCCTCACTCACTATAGCCAGCAGGACTGTCCCACCAGGCCCGGACGTAGTGTAGCAGGGCATAGGCTTATTTCTAAGCCAGCGTGTGGAAGGGCTTTGAAGAGGAAGATACCATAGGTCTAGGAGTACGACGGTCGATGTAGGTGTAATTTGTTGTGCGATGTTGGAGGATGCCGCAGGGGTGAACAAGGGCATGCAGTCTGCTTTCTCGCCGGGAGATATGCGGTAGAATGTGTATTTTAAAAGCTGAACCATTGTTGCGGCACCAAAGCTGTGGCCGCCCCAAATGATTGCGCCACTCTGGTGTACTTCGAGTTGGTCACGAAACATTGACAAGATTTCGTTGCGTTCCAGTTTCCGAGACTTGGTATTGTGGTTTGGGTCTAGGTTCTTCACCGGAATTCCAGTATCAATTTTGAGTAAGGCATCGTGGATCAAGCCCAATTCCCAGAGCCTGATCCTAAATTGCTCGTCTCTGCCTTCGTACACCTCAGGCGATGGCTTGTGCGGATAAGTACTGTATTCTAGCACCTGAGCCTCCGTTTCCTCCGTCGCTCGTATGTAGGTTATGGGAGAGCTTCTATCTCTGTGATCTGGAGCAATGACCACTATTTCGTGACTCGCTAGAGAGCCCAGCAAATGCGAATAGGCATTCCTCGAGCCTCCCAACCCGTGCGAGAATACCATGACGGGCCATCTCTTGGTTTTTGTGGGTGCTTCAAGTATACGGGCGTTACGGTGGACGGGAATTGTGACATAGTAGAGAAGCTGAGGGAGCAGCCTGCGACATTTTAGCAAACTGTCTGATTAATGTCGTCATGTAGCGGCACCCACGCGAAAATGTCAGAAAAGGCCGAATTGGCCCCTAGGAATCGCGCATATGCCCTCATGTATCCTCGCTGAGGGCTTGGTATCCACCTCACAGGCCGCTCGTGTGACCCTGGCTCACAGGGATAAAAAATCCGAAAGGCAACTGTAGGAAGTGCAGAGTCCGGAGGAGGGCTTGGTGAGTCCAACTCCGTGGCAGGAATTTCCACGTCCACCGATCCGACTTTGTAAGGGCCAGTGTAGGAAGGTAAGACGGGCGTTAAGTTGAAGTTGAAGAACCAGGACATTTTAAGTCTTGTTAATCAAGTCAAAGATGCTATTAATATGCTATTTCGCGGCAGTCTGATGCAGTGGCAGGTAGGACAAAGTTGAGCACACAATGCTGAAAGGAAAGGAAGAAGTAGAAATGGGAGAATGGTGGTGTTAAGGGGCGGAAGGGACGGGTTGTTTGTACTGCAAGTGGGCACGCGACAGCAGAAAAGTTGAAAAAAGAGCGGCGTAGTGACGTCGGGCAAGTGTCTTTAATAAATTCGTGCTTCGGCGGGAAGCAATCCGGCGTTGTGCGGAAGAGTTAAGCCAGTGAGGCCGCGTACGGCGCCTCTAATAAGTAAAATTTCTCCTATTTCATTAGCATCATTCCATGTCTCGAGATTAATGAAGGGATTGTGGCCAAACAGCGCGCTTGGCGTGATTCGCGTCGACGACATTGACCGATGAGCTACCTGGACAGAGTGGACAGAGTGGACAGAGTGGATAGCCTGTCGCAATGGTCAATAAAGGGGGGCCAGGGAGAAAATTTAGAGGTCGCGGACAGAGTGCGAGCCGTCCGCAGGCTGACAGGGCTGAAGTCCAATCCCGTTGTATCAAGATGTCCTGAAGGCTCCTTATTACATGTCAGCCATCAGCCCTGACACAAACCCACGGTGCTGGTGTTTGAAGGGAACTCTAGCACTATGCCAGTAACCCTGCAAAATGGCATATGGTCGCGAGGATGGCGTCTCGTCTGGCTCAGCCTCGTCGGCGCCTGGGCAAGGTTATCCATAGGGCTTGGCTAAGGTTGCTTTTGTATCGTCCCCACGACGGCCATAGCGAGCATCAACCCACCAACAAAGTCAACCCACCTAAATTCTTGCTTTCTGTATAGGAATCCAGCTGGACGCAAAGGCTCGCTTCAAGACCTGGTAGCGCATTCTTCATTATCGGAGCCTTCACCATGGTCCGCCAACGAGCACCCTCAACCGCGTCCACCAACTCCGGCTCCAATGCTGCGAGAGACCAGGTGCGCGAGCCTCTCCCTCGCTCACTTTCTTGACCGATGATGCTGACTTGATGTTTAGGAGCTCGGCAGTATGTACGACTACCTGGCGAAGATCATACTTCTAGGGCCCAGCGGATGTGGAAAGTATGCCACCCTCTTCTAAGACCTCAACTCCGCTATAATCTTCCGTGGCCAAGGTCTAACAAGCCCAGATCTTGTCTGCTCCATCGGTTCGTAAAGAATGAATGTGAGGTTTTTCTCCTCTACCCCGCGCCATACCACTACTCACCTCCTCCCAGGGCGCGTCCTCTCTAGCCAGACAATCGGCGTCGAATTTGCCAGCAAAATCGTCCGCGTCGGCACACGCCCGCACCTCAAACGCATAAAACTACAGCTCTGGGACACAGCCGGCACCGAACGCTTCCGCAGCGTTTCGCGCTCCTACTACCGTGGCGCCGCGGGTGCCATCCTCGTCTACGACATCTCCTCCATCACATCCTTCATGTCGCTCCCAACATTCCTAAACGATGCCCGCGCGCTAGCTTCGCCGCAACTCACTGTGATACTCGCGGGGAACAAGGTTGACGTGGCAGAGGAGAATGCGGTGGCGGAGGGTGAGGGGATTGACATAGTAGGAAGAGGAGCGTCAGGAGCAGCAGCAGGAGGGGCTCCAGCAACACCGTCGTCATTGGACAGTCGCAAATCCTCACTCCCACCCAGCCGCGGCCTTGGCGCGCAAAGCACCGCAACACTCGCACCTGAAGGCCGTGAAGTCTCCTCCGAAACAGCCTCGCGCTGGGCTTCAAACCTTGGTATTCCGGTCGCCGTCGAAGTATCCGCTCTGAGCGGCGAGAACGTGGACGAGATGTTCCACCGGCTGGCAAGGACTATTCTTACAAAGATTGAGCTGGGCGATATAGACCCGGATGATCCGGCTAGCGGGATACAGTATGGAGATAGTGGGGGGTGGGGCGGGACCGAGGATTCAGCGAGCGTGAAGAGTGGGCTGGGACCTGATGAAGGGGTGCGGTGGAGGAGGGGCAAGAACAGGGGTGGGAGAGAGGGGTGGATGAGTGGGATGAGGGAGTGGGAAGAGGTGTTTAGAGTGTCTGGGCGGAGGAGGAGAGGGGCTTGTTGCTGAGTTTTTTGCGTCTCGATGATTGGAGTGTAGCGTTCGCCGGGGAGCGTTGACATGCAGCCTTAATACCTTCTTTACATGTTCGTGCATAGCAGTGGTGTTAGGGCGCGGCTGGAGTTTCTTCAAATAGGGTGGGAAGGAGAAGTGTGGCTGTTGAGCACATTTTTCTTCATCATACACGACCTTATCAAGCTTAACGCCTAAGCGGTATTAATAATAGTGATAATAGCAAGAAATTAAGTCTAGTTGGAAAGGTGCATTGGATTACTTGAAATTGACCATCTAGCTCAGTGACCAAAGGCCTCCAGCAGGTTATTGTGCAGTGAGCCTTCTTCACGGCCTTGGTCAGAGCTGAAGCAATTCAACAGGTCAACACCAGCATACAGGCCATGAACATAATTACTTTCAAAAAGACCTGAATGTACTCCATCTAAAGATACTCGATATGCAAAACTCTCCTGCGGCGTTATGCTAACCACAGCACCAATTCGCGTCGTCCTAAACAGCAGAGGCATTATAGTCCAAGCATATCTCAGACACGCGCCAACCCATATAATCTCCACCCCCACCCAAAAAAAAAGCGTCTAAACATCACCCATATCTCTCAGCGGCATATAATCCACCTCTTCCCTCTCCCTCCGCCTAGATTTAATAGTCTCACCCACCCACTCCTTGGCCTTCTTCCATAAGCCATCCCCATGCACTTGTCTTTCCGCCTCCTTCTCCGACTCCGGAATCTCCGCGCCGGGATCTAGGACAGAGACTCTCATCCATCGAGGACGCTGCCACCAGCGGAGATGTAAGCTGCTGGCCACAACGCTGACGGAGCTACATGCCATTGCAAAACCGGCGGCCATCGGGTGAAGGCTCAGTCCCCAGGGGAGGAAAAATCCCATAGCGAAAGGGAGGCCGACGAGGTTGTACATGCATGCCCATGCTAGATTGAGCTTGATGCGGTTGAAGATGGCTCTCGAGAGGACGAGAGAAGCTGGGATTGCTAGCAAGTCTGTTGTGTTCATGAGGACGATACTCGCTGCTTCCATTGCCACGTCCGTGCCTGTTGACAGTGCAATGCCAATGTCTGCGGCAGCGAGGGCTGGGGAGTCATTGATGCCGTCGCCAACCATAGCGACGACCTTGCCACGAGATTGCAGCTCGGCGATGATGTCCTGCTTTTCCGAGGGCGTTGCGGAGGCGTGTACATCGGTGGGGGCAATGCCGACTTGGGAGGCGACGACGAGAGCGGAGGAGACGGTGTCGCCGGTGACGATCGAGGTAGAAATGCCGAGACGAGAGAGGGCTAGAATGGCAGCACGGGCGGAGGGTTTGATCGTGTCGGAGAGGGAGAGCGAGCCGGTGTAGGTGGCTTCGATGGCAGTGTGGACGGTTGTGATGCCTGCGGAACGGGATTGAGGTGACGAACGAGGGTTTGCCATACCAGATGGGGTAATAGGGACGTCTTCCATGGATGGGGGTATGGTAACGCCCTCGGATTCGAGGTAGGTCGCATTGCCAATCAGGACGCGGTACCGCCTTCGCTCAGGAGAGATCGCTGCTTCAACAGATGCAGCGATACCTTTCCCTACTATTGCTTCAAAATCACCTACGCTGCCGTCAAGGGAGCCGTCTGGGCCGAATCCAAGGTGGTCTTTCGCAGCCACCACGATGGCTTTGGCGATAGGATGTTCACTTCCCATTTCCGCAAGACCGATTAGGGTCCACCAGAGGCGGGCTGACTTTTCATCTTTGCCCCAGTGTGATTGCAGGTCAGCCTTTGAAACGCACATCTTTCCGACAGTGAGTGTTCCAGTCTTGTCCAGGACAACATGATTGATCTGGGTAGCAGTTTCCAGAGCTGCACCGCCTTTGACAAGAATACCTTGCTCAGCGCCAACACCAGTACCAACCATGACTGCCGTTGGTGTCGCTAGGCCAAGAGCGCATGGACAGGCGAAGACAATTACGGCAATGCAGAGCTTGACGCAGACCATCAATTTCCCGCCGCTAGCATGATCTTGGAAAACTTGTGGTGGATAAGGGAGCACATGACTGAGGACAATCCAGGAAACGAAAGTGGCCAGACCTAGAGTGATAATTATGGGCACGAAGTAGCCAGCGACAGTATCAGCCAGTCGCTGAATTGGGGCACGGCTTGTCTGAGCCTCCTGGACTAACCGCACAATCTGGCTGAGTTGAGTATCACGTCCGGCTCGGGTGACGACAAAGTCAACTCGTCCAGCGCCGTTTACCGTTCCGGCCATTAGGATGGATCCCTTCTTCTTGAGTATCGGCATAGCCTCGCCAGTGACCATGCTTTCATCTACATAACTTTCGCCGCGTGTAACTGTGCCATCCGCAGGAATCTTGTCTCCAGGCTTGAGGATGACAACGTCACCTACTTCAATGAGCTCGGTTGCAATCACCTTCTCTTCGGCAGCGTTCCCATTCACACCGTTGTCATCCTCATTCTTTTCGCTAGAAACGGGAACATCCCAGCCTTCTGCGGCTTTCGCAGCAGCGATAGGGTCTGCGTAGATCGTAGCCATGGACGGAGCCAAGGACATAAGACGTGAAAGAGCTTTGGATGTCTGGCCCTTCGCTCTGTTTTCTAGGTACCTGCCGAGGGTGATAAAGGTGATAAGCATGGTGCTCGTGTCAAACAACGTGGTTGGTCTTGAGTGTGGTGGGGTGATGATGGAGACGAGCATTGATGCAACGCTGAAGAAGAACGCCGCAGATGTCCCTAGAACGACCAAAACGTCCATGGTGGGTGAGCCGTGACGAAGTGACCTGAATGCTGAAACGTAAAACCGTTTACCAATACCGAACTGTACAGGAATAGTGAGAACAAGGCAGACGACATCACCAAGCCAGATCCCGCAGGCAATGTGAATGGCCCCATAATTTAGGAATGGAAGAAGCATAGGGAAAGCCATGCTCGTCAGGAAGACTGGTATGGCAAACATTGCGGCTGTCTTAAATGCACGCCGCCATTCCTGGATCTCCTTCGTTTTGGCAAGGGACTCCAACTGAGCATTGTTGTCGTCGGAGTCAGCAACCAGTGCGTTGTATCCTGCGGCTTCAATAGCTTCAACAATTGTGCGCAGGCCGATGCTCAACGGTTCTCTGGTGATTGTAGCACGAGCAGTGCTGAAATTGACTGTAGCAGCTGTAACACCTGCCATCGCCTGTAATAATGACTCGAGTTCTGAGGAAGCCTTCACGTCCGACATTCCGTAGATTTTCAAATGTACTACAGAGCTTGATGCTGAAGTTTGCGCACTGCCATCCGTCGACGAGATAACCTTGGCGTCGAACCCTCGGTCCTCGATCGTCTCCACAATCTGAGCTTCGGAGAGCTTCGCCGGGTCATGAACAATCACAGCCCGATTCGCTAACAAACTGATATTGAATTGAAGCACTCCGTCAATGCCTTTGAATCCGCTCTCGATTGCAGAAGTGCAGGCTCCGCATGTCATGCCCCCTACGGCAACAGTTGTTGTGAGTATTTTCCGTCTGTTATGGCTTCTGTGTGACTTCTTTTTTGTCGGCGCAGCAGTCTTAGTCTCTAGGACTTTAGCGTCAAATCCGGTATCCTCTATTATCTCGGCTATCCGTTCCGGTGAGAGCATTTGCGTATCGTGTTCGATAACGGCTCGTTCTGATAGAAGGGATATGCTAAAAGACTTGATTCCGGCCACGTTCTTGAATGCTCCTTCCACAGCGGATGTGCATGCGCCGCATGTCATTCCTCCAACAGATAGGGTTGTAGCAGAGACATGTAATGCCTGCTCCGCCTCTTCTTCCTCAGAATCACTGAGAAAATGATCCTCCATTGCCCGTATTGTTGGCGGGAGATCTGAAGACAACACCTCTGCATCAAAACCGCGATCTTCTATTATCTCTTTGACTTGCTCTGCCGACAGCTTCTCCGGATCGTGTTGTACAACAGCTCGCTCCATTACCAAACTTATAGACACGTTTCCAACTCCTTCAACACCCTGGAAACCAGTTTCGATTGCTGATGTACAGGCGCCGCAAGTCATACCCTCTACTTTTAGGGTTGTAGTGGCCATGTGTGCGGTAGGCGCATTCTTGATTTCTGTCCCGGCGCTTCGGGACACAGATTTGTCGACATCGCGGGTCGATACTGGTAAATAGGAGGGTGCCATGGTAGTATAATGCTTCCAGTGTAGTCACAGTAGTTGTTTTAGCCCTCGAAGGGCTAGATGTTCTCGATGGGGGCCAAGTCGGTAGGACGCGCTGAGGATGTGGCGGAGGGGCTATTAGGGAGTCGTGGCACTGATATACAATAGCGAACAAAGAGGCGAAACGATGACGTGAGACTGCGGTACAAAAGAAAGGTGGTTTTAAGGAGGAAGGAGGAAGGAGGAAGGATAATAAAAGAGTGAAGGAAGACCAGCTTCCAAGATCAGGGCCGTGATTACGGTGGTAGAGGATCGTAAGCACGACTCTGGTCTAAAAGCCACTTTTTTGGGGAACCGATGAAGCCGAAATACTGGAAATTTGCCGCTAGGTCCTAGAATGGAATAAGCGATCTGTCAAGCCTCCAGCTAAGCCCCCAGTGTTGAAGACGATTGTCAACCGATGGGATCAACTGTGCGAGCAACGATGAGAAGCCAAATATATGACTTTCTATAAGCCTGTTGAGCCGTTGTGTTAAGGCTTGGCCCGGGGCGAGGCTGCCGAAACTGCGCGATGTTTGACCTTGAGACGACCTCAGTCTGATCCCCTCCTCAAGACGCTGATATGGCACCTTTTTCTACCTTAGAGCCCTGTGATAAGATGTCCAGATGTAACTCCTATCACTGTCCATCACCCATCAATTGGGAATCTCCGCTGTATTTCGACTTGCGAAGCTTTACAATCACGGTGCGGGTTATGCTCCTGATTGGCTGGGACGGACACCGAAGTCTGAACGCGTCTTCAAATGCTCCTCATGCATCGGGCATGAAACAAGCAACTGTGCCCTGACCGTATCCTGCACACGAGATATCGACTAAACTTTCATTAGTGAATAATGGGCGAAGGATGACAATCTAATCTAATCAGATTGATTCTGCCAAGTCTTCCTTCGAATAGCTGCAGGCACATCCATGAACGCAGCACTGTTGACTGAAATTCATCCCACCAGCCTATACAAATCACAACCCACAAACTCTCACACTCCAATTATTACGACAAAACACCACTCGAATAGACCCATCTTATACCACCTACCATGGAGCAAACACGTGCTCTCAACGCGCTGGAGCCTTTCCTAGCTCTCTCCAAATCCGCAAACTCACCCCGCGCCGCAGCCGACCTTGTCACTCAAGCTACCTCTGCTCAAAATACATATGTCTTCGCCGAGCTGCTACAAACGCCGAATATCCAGAATCTGAGACAGTCACAAGAGTACTCGTCTTACCTCACACTACTCGAGATCTTTGCTTGGGGAACATGGGCGGACTACAAGTGTAGGCAGCCAATTCCTCAACCTCATCTTACAGCCTAGGAATCCTTTTACTCAATAAGAACTTAATCTAACAGATTTTGAATAGCAAATCCGTCATTGCCTCAACTTAGCCAGACCCAGCAACAAAAGCTGCTCCTCCTTTCCCTTCTCCCCCTCGCCCACTCCCATAGCACCCTCACATACGAGCACCTCATGACCGCCCTCTCGCTACCTTCAACCCGCGCTCTAGAAGAGCTCATTACAACCGCCATCTACTCTTCCCTTCTCACCGCCACGCTTGACCCCGCCCACGGCATCGTCAATGTCACGTCCATCTCACCTCTCCGCGACCTCGCCCCGGGCAGCCTACCAACCATGCAGTCCACCCTCTTCACCTGGAGCCAGCGCTGCGAAGACGCACTTTCCGACCTCGACAAGCAGATGGTGGCAGTAAAGAAAGCAGCCGTGCAGCGGGAGAGGGAGCGGCGGAGAAAAGACCGAGGGCTAGAAGCAGCAATGGCGGCGCTCGAGGAGAAGGGGTCCGGGAAGCGAGGTGCTGGATTTGGTGGTGAGGGACAAGGTGATGACGCAATGGAGATTGACCAAGAAGGAGTGGGCAGGTGGGTGCGAAATGCTAAGAGAGGTTCTGGGCTGGCTGGACTCGGTGGACGGAGGCTTTGATATGGTCTCATCTTTGTGATATACGAACTCGGCATATTGTGGCCATATCGAGGAATCGAAAACTGGGGATGTGATTCGTTGGCTAACACGCACTCAGAGAGGGCTCTTCGCAAAAGATTCTGTGAACAGCACCATAAGGACGATGATGAGAATGACGACGACTAGGAGACTTATGTTTCAAGGCCGGGGTCATGGACATTCTAGACTGGACCACAGTGTTGCTTTTCGGTGACCATGAAAGCGGGCGTTGATGCATGGTCTGAAGCACGTTACGACAGGCGTAGGGGCAAATCTTGCATAAATTAGGGACATTGATTGCCAAGTGAATCGAAGCACTTAATAGAGTTCAGAAGCCACTCACTCTTTCTATTCTGCTTGCCAGACAAGCCTAGCCAATAATTGCTAGTCAGCATTCTGGTCAGGCCTCCGACATGAGTTCAGAGCCTGTAGCCTGTAGCATTACTCAATCGTGACAGTAAAACAGGATGCCATTGACCTTTGATTCATCTGCACAGAAAAGGGATTTATGGTTTACCTCACTATTAGCACAGCCTATTTGATCAAAGCATGCGCACGTCATCACAACCATATGCACAATCAAAAGCCCAAGATCTTGCCACATACATAGTTATTTTATTTTGAAGACTTTCCAGTCTCCCAATAGCCATCTACAATAACCGCACCAAGTTCAATTCAAGGGGCGACTACGCCCCCACAGCAGCATTGATCAGTTTCGGTTCGAAAAAATTCAAAAATCATACGGGTATTACTCCACCGCCACTGTTTCAAAAATGCCGTGTATCCCATGAATAAAAACTCCCCAAAATCCCAGGTTTGAAATAGATTAAGAATCCGTTTGTTATTTCGCAATAAAACGCCATTAGAAATGTGCATGTGCATGTGCATGTGCATGATGGAGAAAAAGGCAATGCAGGCTAAAAAGCAGATGCGAGGATAAGTGGCGAAAGGGCGAAAAAAGTGGTAGGGGATTATGCTGTTGTGAAGGGAGAGAAGGAGAGCGGAAAGAGAAAAGTTACGCCGGAGCCGCAGGCCCAACAGATGGATTTGAAGAAACAGCTGGTATCAACGACCTCGGCGCCGCTGCAGTATGAATGTCCATCTCGCCTCTCTCCTGCGCCTCCTTCAGAAACTGTTCCCACTCCGGGTCCATGACGACGCTGACGCCCTGCTCTCGCATTGCAGCTGCTTGTATAAGTCGTTGATTGAGCTCGAAGCCGACGCTCTCGACCTCTTCGTCGCTCTCCTCATCATCGTCCTGATCCGCCATTTCCGCGTCCATGTTTTGTTCTGTTGCCGGTGCTGTCGGCTGCACCTCCTCGATCTCAACTTCAATGTCCGTCTTCACGTTAATGCTCTTGCTATTTTGCCTCATCCGACTCCGCCTTCGGTCCACCCAGTCGCCAATCTCCATGCCTGTCGTATCCCGCACCTTGCAGCCTTCATCGCGCTCGTACCGCTCTCGTGCCCATAATGTTCCCTCCCACCGACACAGACCCGCAATCTCGTGTTCTGTTAGTTGCAGCGCGTCAAAGGCCTTGAAGAGCCGGGCATGGTGCGGGAAGCGGCCGAGGCGTTTACGGTGAGGGGGGTACGAGTAGTTAAGGCCAGGATAGCGCGCTTCGATTGTGTCGAGCGAGCCGTAGAAGAGCGCGGTTTCGATGCGCACTTCGCCCACGAGGTTCTTGGTGAGGTGCTGGCTGAAGGACGAGGGGTCGTCTGGACGTGGGTTCGGAAAGAGATGGTTGTAGACCAGGACGGATATGGGGTGTTTGCGATGCATTATGATATGCTTCCTTTACAGGAACGTGCAGCTGGTGGGGAGGAAAATGCTATTTGGGGGACTGACGCAGCGGTGATGCGTGGGAGTTTGGAAGTTCGTAGCTGAGTTCGTGAAGCCGAGTTTGGTGAGATGGTTGTATTGTGCCGTTGAATTGGCGCCTGGGGGTCGCTGGAAAGGATGGGAAGTGGCGTATGGCTTAGTTGCCGTTCCTGATTCAAGGGAATGAGCGTGACTCCAGGGTGATCCACGCGTCAGAGAGCCAGATTTTGTCACACGCAAATCTCGCTGGGCATCTGCTAGAATGTGGTCGTTCGTGGGCGGCTGCTAATGAGCAGAGGAAGATTGCGGTTAGTGCAGTCGGTGCAGTCGGTGCAGTCGGTGCATTCGGTGCAGTCGTGCAGTCGGTGCAGTCGGTGCAGTCAGTTGTACTGTCGTAGGGTGAAGAAACAGAGCTGCAGCTGCAAGGTAATCTGAGTACGAAGTTTTAAGGTGTGCCTGGAGCTGGAGCTGGATTCGTCTCAAAGCAAAGACCTCCCGGATCAACTTCCCGACTCGGTGAAGGTGAAATTTGCAGTCTCCCGGTGAGCGACGGGCGTGGGATGGTGCTCAATGTGCACGTAGCCGTCTCGGAGCTGATGATGGTGAAGGCGAAGAGTGAGATGGGCGAGAGGGAAGGAGAAGGGGACGGGAAATGAAAAGCATCCTCCTCAAGTACACCGCCTGTACTTTATAATCCGCGTCCCTTGGTCCAGGACCAGCAAGCCCGCAGTCAGGAGCACCAGCAGGAATATGATCCTCCATCAGCCAGGACCAGGGCTTGCAGAGAATGCGCCGGGTGGACCCCTAGCTTGCTGGGCATTTTCTTTCATGCAGCCGCTTGCCGTACCTAGCTCGTGCGTTCCGTGGTGGAAGAAGGCCGTTCCACCCACCTCTCTTCCAAAGTCGTGGCCGCCACTCAACTGGCTTTTATTGCTGCATTAAACGGATGCACCGTCGCCTATCACAGCAGACGCAAATGGACCAACAGCCCGCCGTCCGACGCAGCAAAGCAGATTCGGCTTGTGCGGTGAGGTAGTGGTGTACAACCTGTCAATTCACTGCCCATCTGACCACGCCGGACAAATGCTTGACACACTGAGTGGCTACTGTTCTTCTGCTGCCCTTCAGCGCCCCGGCCTCGCCTCCATGGTTGGCAGCAGTCATCCCCGACAACACAACCTGCAGGCTCGAGGAGCAGCAGGATTTAGTCGTCCCAAGGTCGACTCGAAACCGCGGGTACGCCACGATTCCATTCTTTTGGACCTCTCCTTGAGAGGATACCGAAGCTGGACCGATTCAGAACCACTTGAAGGCGTTGGTAGCGCTGTTTGTGGAACTACGGCCCGAATTGAGTACCGCGCAAAGTTCCTTTGCTTTCGGTCTTGTGAATGGCTTCGGCTAGTTTAACAAAGTATAGGTGGAGTGAATGTTGATTCTCTGAATAAAGCTTTTTGTCTAACTCTACCAACGTCACCACAATTCAGGCATGTCGTCGAAAACTGATGGAAGCCAAATCTAGCCACATAACTTTAGCGTCGTCGCGTTTCCCACTCGGAAGGCCTGGAGGTCTCTAAAAGGATTTTTGCTCTCTTCAGTCTCCAATCACGACTTGCTCCAACATTCATCGTCTGCGCCAACATCAACATTTTATTAATTGACCAACATCGTCGTGTTGGGAAATCATGTCGGCATTCAAGAGCGTTGTCGCGGGTAAGCACGTTTCATCCTCACTTTGCAAGGCCCGTCATCCTCACCCACTGCACAGTTTCCTCAAATCCGGATTGATTACTTTCGACCAGTGCCTGGCCAAAGACCTCCACTCGCCTGCTTCTTGAGCAATGTTCATTCCGATCATCTCCAAGGGTTGGAATCCCTGAAATCGCCTTTCATTTACTGCTCTCCTACGACGCGTGAGATAAGTCGATTGGTCGAGCTGGTCTGCATTAATTGTCGTGCATCATAAATTTCCATCTTCCCTCGTGGCTCGAATCAGTGGCCGCCTTGTATCGAGATATTGCTGCATGGTATTACGAACTTCACTCTCTAACTGATACCTATCCTCTCTACACCTCGTAGCGCTTTAAATGCAGAACGAAAGCCGGTCGCTATAATTCCACGCATTAATGTTTTCTAGATTTGTTTCGTCGAACAGTACCCGCATCGCTTGAAAATTCGCAAAAGGTTTACTCGCCAGCCGGGTTCAGACTTTCAAGCATTTGAAGAATCTCCTAAAACCGCTTCCATTGGATTATCCATCATTGGACTTTCTCCTGGCAATGATATCCGCGCCATAATATCTGACGCGAATCCTTGCGCGGGATCCGTAATGTTCCTCATCTGGGGCGACGGCAAAGCTATCTTGTATGCTGGAGGCATCAGGTATCAGACGTGGTGGGTACATTCACTTGTTCAGAATCCGGTATCCATACCGTTCGCGATTGGCTCTCATCGCTTGGACTGCATATATCTCAACACAACATGCGCAAAAAGGTCTTAGCCTTACAGTGGTTTTCCTTCCGAAGCTAAAGCGTGAGGAAGCTGCTAGAAAAAGAGGAGATATGCCCTGAGAAACCCTTTTTTTACTTCCACTCTTGGACTTTCGGTTACGAAAATGTGTGGATTATTCTCTCCTCCATTCAGCAGAACCGTATGTACTTAGGTCAATATCGCTGGAAGATTTATAAATCGCTCACAGGAATAGCAAACGGTGTCGAGTCTGGAGAAGAGCCGCCTCTTTATGTTTTCTCTTGTGGTAATCACTACAAAAGCGGCTTCTTGACTTGAGATCACAAAGTTAAACTTTACAGCTGTGAATGTAGAATACCAAGCACAATCATCGAGAAGAACCCGGATATGATACAAATTATCCCTATTGCCAACCGGTTGAAAGACGGTCCCGAGATCCCCGAGATCGACGTTGGGGGCGGGAAAGGTGTTTAGGATCAGACACATGGGCTTGAAACTAACGATACGAATCGCGGTAGACCAGCTAATGCAGCTGCACATGACTCAACTCAAGAATCCTCAACTGCTTTCGAATGTCCTACAGCCCTTGTCACCAGCAATGAGCGAATCCAGAACCCGCATTTCGCTTGACGCCGGCATTGTGGGCAACCATTGGCAGGGCACATCGACAATAAATGATAACTAGCAGCTGCAGGAGCTCAACAATCATTGCTAAGGTTGCAACAAATCCGTCGTTATCCTCGCTTGTTTCTACTGACAAATCTTGGTCTTATACAGCTTCAACGTCATGTGAGAAAGGAAGCCTTCCAAAGATAATATAATTTCTTTACTCGTGCTACTCCTTCTATAGCCGACTCCGTATCCTTGTTCAAGCCTTCCGCCCTCAGGATACCTATCCTTGCACTGTCGATCCAGCTAAGTTAAACGCCGGCACTCAGTATGCGCAGCCTTTTTGGCTATCTCTGCTCTGCTGAGTATTTAAATCACGACAAGGAGATAATGGAGGCGCTAGAGCAACGAGAGGAGGGAATGAGAGTCGTGAAGCGGCACCGATCTCTATCCACCGAAGACACACAGGCCATCACGAACGAGGAGATGCAACATTACGCTTCCGAAAAGCTTAAAAGTTCTTCAAACCGCGCTGATGGCTCTAGGGAGTGCTCTATATTCTTCGCTCCAGTAGTGCCAGTAACTACCGTTTCAAAAGCATCTTCGTACGCTAGTAACCCACCACCGGATGTTTCCACCATTGACGACACGACTCTAGCTACTCAACCCAAAATCGACACTCCGAAAACAATATTGGCCCTGCCTCTCGTATCTGCTCCTAAAGTTTGTCGTGTCCATTTCCTCATCCTCGCCCTCGCACTTGTTTACCTCTCTACCAAGCCTTCTATAACCTATGCACCGATAATTTCATCAGTTTCACACCCTCGGCTAGAAGCCCAAGTGAGGCCGCCTCACATTCAACATAATTCCAGGATCTGCAGATTAGTGTATAGCGCCGTACTTGGTTAAGATGGACTCACCTGAGCTGAATTATTATTTTTTTTTTTT